>JPKZ01020809.1:127985-155861 GCA_000803305.1 Toxocara canis | reverse complement strand
GGTGGGGAGACCAACGGATCTGTGCCGCGTAGCATCTCAGTTCCGCTAATTCTGCTCTGTACAGTTACTTCTTCAGCGTTTCTCTTCATACCACAACATACTGCACCGCTGCATGGCGTCCCCACAAATTTCCTCACAAATAGGAAAAGTTTTCTCAAAAAGAGGGGGAATTTTCTTCATGCTACCCATACTTCACTATTCTTGGAGACTTTAACATCTTTCGCGTGAATGCAACATTTGGAATTGGGCAAAAAAAATTGATTGAAAGAATTACGCAAACGGAGGTGTGGAATTCGCATTTGCCGAGGCAAAAAATGCATTATAACTTTTGGACTCACCAAATGTGAAGGGAAATTTGAATTGTTAACTGTTGAAAGCAGTGTCAACAGTGGTGATAAAAACTACAAGATGAGTTAGCAAATGGTACGTGTGGAAGCAGCCCGCAAAAGTAATGATTGATTAGGTGTGGCAGCAGAAACACTTAGAGCTAGTACTGACAAGTAGTGTTGGCAGCAGTGAGTAACTTAGTCATTTGTGGCGATAGTTATGTGGCACTAATATTGGTGAGTGATTAGCACATAGATTGGAAATCAGCGTTAGAATTGAATTAGTTGTAGTAATGGGACAGAGGAAAGCCAGGTGTATTTCCGAACAAGAGGTAGTAGCAGTAAACAAACGGGCAATAAGTAAGTGATGTCTTCGCTAATTTTCCTCGAGAATGCCTCCCCACCTTGATACACTCTTACTTCCACTAGCAACATAACGTCAGTTATACACAACATTGATTTCAATTAGATCTAACGAAAAAAAGCGCTAAAGACGCTTCCGCAACGGTTATGTGATCATTCGTATCATTATGCCACTTGTTTGACACTGCATTGTGTTTTCTTTGAAGTACGCTACGTTTTAATGTGCGGCGTTTCTGACAATGCTGATATACTCTGCATTACTGTAGCACTGATTTTGGCGAAATTCCAGGGAGTTATAGCAACACGAAGAGCACTGAGAATGCACTTTTACATACCCAGCATATATTGTCGTGTTCCACGGAAACTAATTTGACACGTTCATAGAACACCCAACGACATCAGGAGCAACCTCCGCCAGCATTCGACTCGCTCCATGTAATCATGTAATCGATGTGCAAAACTAAATGTACAAATATTTTTTAATGTAGGAGCGTTACTACAAATGATCAGTCACATGATTTCCTCAAAAAAAATCAATTGATGGAGGTTGGCTTTTCAGCTTTATGTAATAAGAACGAATATTAATGTGCCATACAGTGCTTACGCGTGCTTGCAGAGGCTAATTGAGAAACCAAGTAAATGTTTCAATGAAACAGCCCTTCACTCGCATCGCGTCAAGAGATATCAGAGATTATTTGCAACTACAGAAATAGTAAATTTTAAGGAGGTGGTTTTCGGTATCAAAAGTGCTGCGAGCAACAGGTTAACCTTCTTCAGACTTAGGCATTAAGGAATAAAGGGCTATTAAAATTAGAAAGTGTCCAAATTTACTTTTTAACTTCAAACATTGAGTGAACCGGTAATTAGGATATTAGGCTAAAATTTCGTATACGGAGTCCTTCGAGGACCATGCCTACCAAATTCCGGATCTGTAAGTTTCTAAGGATCCACTTAGGGAACCCAGGGATAGAAAGACAGGCAGGCAGTCCAGAATCATAAATCTGAACTTATCGCTTTTTCAGCGGAGGATTAGCGCTTCCGCAGTTGAATTTTGCATTTGTGTGCGTAATGTGCCGAGAAGCTCCGACCAGTCTCTAGCTCTAGCTAAGCCAAGTGGCGTTCTGCCACTTCAGTTCTACTCTATGCAGAACCATAGAGAACAGAAGTATCAAGTTTCCTTCCCAGCTCGAATAATTCCGAACGCTTCTGTTACGCTCTTTTGATTTGCCCGCCTAAGTTCTGAATAAGTCTTCGCGCGGTTAAATTTTTCGTGTTGTTATGCGCATTCATGTCACGGGGCCACTGAGCCACTGAGGGTGGTGGAGAGAAAAAGGCGAGTGAGGATAGGGGAGGGGATGTGTACGAAGAAGGGATGGAAGGGCAGGGAGCAGACAGGATTTGCTTTGAAGTTCAACGATATGTATGTAAACGCTTTTGTTTCGACGTGTTTCGTCTTGTCGTGCTTCTCACATAAGCTGCCGACGATCGTCACGTGAGCAGTGTGAAAATGTTCGGTTTACGCAATTCAGAACGATGACGCGAGATCGGCGATCGCAGAATAACGTAGCGAATTGTCGACTGATGTAAGCTACAGCGGCTTGATGAGAAGGAAGAGTGGCCGGAACGGCGCTTCATCAAACGAAATTGTTGTCGTCGCTGTGGCAAAGTTTCACTTGGAACGCCAAGCAAACTCAAACGCATTTCAATAGAGCTAATTGTCGAGATCGGTAGCAGCGTTAGCTGTTAGCATTTTTTTATGGCAAACAAGCAACGCATTAGAAGCAATTCCGATGGACGCTCAGTGCACATTCAGTATCAACCAATATTCGCCACAAATTCGGTATTCGTTACTGAGTGCAACAAAAAATTGTCACATTTGTTGTTGTTTTAGTGTTCTCGATTGTTTCTTTTTATGAATGGTGCCGCAATTTTCTCCTCGGGAACCCAAATGAATCAACGAAAGTGTTTTCCAATATTCGGCAGACGGTTATATTGCAAAAAATTTACCAAAATTTTTCGACTCTATAAGTAAACCTGTAGGTACATGTACATGAGCATTCCCAAAAGTATCATAATGAAGAGTTATCTTCTTATATCGAGTCGAAAAAAGCTTCACCTTGCTGGTTGTCACAGAAATCGATCATGTTTGATGAGAATCACTGTAGCTTCTACCAAAAAAAAAAATCGTATTGAGGTAGCATGTGTGCCGCAAGATGTTGTATGGAATAGCATGCGTTCTTACGACGTCGTTATAGTATGTCATGAACAACGGGTATATAGTATTGCATGCACTAACTACATATGGTTGCAAATTTCTCACAGTTTCTATATCAAAGTCTAACTCTATGCCAAATGGGATCTTCTTCATTCAAAAATAATGAGCTCCACAATAAACCGTCCTTCAAGTCGGTAGTCTAGCCGATCCGTAAGTGTACTTTACTGCAGGAATCGGTTTCTGCATAATGCGTACAGAAACCGATTCCTGGACTGAAGCGCCCATTTGGAATGCACGAGATTTTATTAGAGAATTTATCATTTTTGGCAGCGCAAAAATAAATGGCACCACTGATAGCCGACCTTAACGCAAATAAACGCAGCCGTTCGCATCAATATAACTGATAATGAGTGCTTAAGTATTAATGGGGATGTGGGTGGAGTGTGAGTGGGGGCATCATAAGGGGATGAAAGGTAGCTTTTTATTCAACATCACAACCTCAAGAAAATACGTTAAAGAGCACATTTGTTCGTAAACTGAAATTTGCGCTAGCGATTTTTTTTTAAATCTCGAAAAAGCCGACTCGTTCTTGTTGGTCATCTCTTCTAAAATCACCTACGTCAATTAAAGCGCCTGAAAAAGAAATATAATGAATAGATGTAAAGAGGAGAATAGAAAGTGGCAAATAGCTTTTCAGCGCAGGCAATTACTTTTGAAGGAAACGAAAACGAACGTGCGAATGAGCTGTCACGTGAAGTGAATGTGTGAATAGGGCTTCGATAAGATATCGATGGCGCCTTATTAACTCGTTAAGTGAAGGTATTCATAAGTTTTAGGCATGTGTGACAAGTGAGAGGAAATGGTGCGGTTTGTCAAGAGGGAGCATTTGAAAGCTTATGTTGGGCACATTGTAAACTGAAATACATTTGACGTCGCAAACTGAGCAATTGAAATTGGCAAATTTGATGGCAAAACACAAAAATGTGGTTCGCTTTCTTAAGACAACTTTTCTGGCTCTTTTTGACAAAGCACAGCAGAAAATATGGCGATCACATTTGTCTTATTATTTACTTCTTTCAGCCTCTATTTTTGGACTGCTTTGAAAGGAAGGACTTTAATAAAAGTTAGCAGGTTAGCAAGCGTTTTAGATGTCTGTGAAAGTTGTGTGATCGATTTGACCATTCTAGCTTGCACAGATCTGAAATCCAGTATGGTCGATGTTATAAAGAAAAAACGAATTTTTCTGCCTTCAGATAGCATTCTTCGTTTGTTGACGGATCTCGACGTTTTTCCCATATTAAACTGTTCGCTCTCTAAAGATTTTACCTGTACTGGTGCGTGTTTTTTCTCGGTACTGCCGCTTACTGCTGCTGGGCATTAGCGTTTCACGTTTATGTGACGCACGCCTTAAATTTTCGACCAGTCCATCTTTTAAGCTTAAAATGCAAAGAATCGTCTCTTTACCTCGAAACTTCAATAATGATGGAAGAAGGCGAAGAGGATGCTTTTTGGCTGAGTGAAACTGACTACCGTTCAGATGAGCAGTTCCTCCTATCCAGTTCCAGTGAAAAGACTTCTTGCAATGTTTATGACCGGATAAGTAGGATGAATGGTGTTGTTTTCAGACTCTGTGGGCGGCATGCAGAGCTGTTGTGTTCGGTACTATAGTTATTGTGGTGGGTATGCTGATGACCGTCGTTGGATATTTTGATGTGGACCTCGCCAAGGTAGGCGATGCATTTGTTCATCGATAATGTTCACTCGTTCCGACCTGTCTATTTGCTCAAGCTAAAGCTTATCTACTCAGTCAGTCTACTTTAACGCTTTGCATTCGCCTACTCACTTCAAACGAACCGTATACTACTGAGATAACTCGTCTTCATCGTTTTGAAAGAAACTCTTTTTCCATCCTCCAACCCTCGACTCCCCCCCCCCCCCCCCCCCCTTTTTCCAAATTCCCCCCCCCACCCCCCCCCCCCCCCCCCCCCCCCCCAACCTTTTCTCAAAAGCAATTTGCTCCCTCATTTATCTTCTGCCTTTATCTGAATACGGTTGGATCAGTTAGGCATAAGAGCTGGAACATAGAATTCTCGGAAAAAGACCAAGGAATTTCGTGGGCAAGAGGTACCTTTCCCCTGCACCCACAAAAGTTCCTTCCAAATTCTTGCCTCGATGGTTTCATCCGACCTTGTTTTGTGTCTTAAACATCTTCATATCCTAATTTCGTCAGTGAGTACGAACAAAACTGTGGCTGTAAATTGGTGCGGAAAAATGAAGGAGCGAGCGGCTTTGATTTCATGTGCGCTTTGCCTCTCTTTCACTTGCTGCATGTTACAGCAAGTTTGTTTCGGCAAGGAGAGGGGGGGGGGGTATGGGAGGAGGGGGCGCAGGACGCTGAGAGATCAACATCATGAAGGTCCTTGAGAACTGATCTTTTAATTTTCAAACGCCGATTGAATCACACACTATCCACTGATGTTCTTCCATCAACGCTGTAGTCAACAATTTTCATAACGGTTGCAGTGAGTTCAGCGAAAGCGCATCAAAGTATCAAACAAAGTATCAAGATTCCACACATTTGTTCTCTGTCTTGTGCTCGTGCAATGCTGAAAACGTGTTCAGATTGTTGAATTTCAAACGCCGATTGAATCACACACTATCCACTGATGTTCTTCCATCAACGCTGTAGTCAACAATTTTCATAACGGTTGCAGTGAGTTCAGCGAAAGCGCATCAAAGTATCAAACAAAGTATCAAGATTCCACACATTTGTTCTCTGTCTTGTGCTCGTGCAATGCTGAAAACGTGTTCAGATTGTTGAATTGTTGAATTATACTCGAATTAAAACAATTTTAGCAAACGTAAATTTAGGAAGAAAGGTACAACGAAGAAACGGGTCAGAAAGAGATTGTTATAAATTTGTCGAAAAGATATCAACTCAAGAGCCTCCAATACGTCGGCCCAGTTCTGATGGGCATAGGATCGTTCATTTTAATCATTGCTTGTGTTATTACGCTCGAAAGTCGCGACAAACACGCCCAAGTAAGCGCACTTTATTGTCGGTCTTTTTAAATCAACTGATTTAGACGATGGAGCAATGTTAAGGCACCTTCAAGAGCGAGAATATCGCGGCATTTTTATGCACCGTGACTGTTCGAAAGTGGCAGTATTTATTAGAAATTTCGCCGATGTCAGAATGCCACCACGCGATAGGGCACTTCCGGCAGTTTTCTTTTATGTACCCAAAATGTCATAAAAGATCAGTCACGCTTTGAATTTTCTTTAAAACTTTGAAAAATTGCAGCTTCTTTCAGATGCGCGTTATTTTTTGTCATACTCATTCGAAAACTGCATGCATTTGTTTTATCTCCTATCCCCTAATCGCTTTCACGGGATATCACTGATCCGTGGCTCTTCCTCACCCGTAGGGAGCCCCTTCGTCTATCAGCTTTTCGTGCTTCTTTTGCGCTGATCATGCGCTGCCTGCCAAAAGTTTCAAGTCGTCGACATATTGAACTTTACTACCGCAGAGCAGTGAATGCCTTTGTTCAGTTATTCGTCGAATGTCTTTTACATTGGATATGTGGTAACTTATCCAGTACTATAACTCCGTAAAAGAAGTTTTTTGCTACATGATTACTTTAGTGAGTGTGATTACTAAAATGTGCTTCATGCCTAAGATACCGAGACAAAGTGGTGAGGCTCTAGGTACAAACATACGGCCTCTTGAACGTTACCTCCAAAATAAGCCTATTCCTAAACCAACTAATTTTGCCACTAACGCTTTATCAGTTTCAACATGGCATTTCCTACCAAGGTCATACGGTATGGATCACGTTCGCAAATCTGTTAACATGCTATGGGATTGACAAGTGAAGTAAGTGGTTGAATGGTTCGAAGTGTAATGGCTGAAGATTTCACTCGTCTTCCTTCGAAGTGCTTTTCAGAGCAACTGCCGCGCACATTTTTATGGTGTCGGTGGAAAAGACTGTTCCTTTTTTTTTAAATAATTGCACACCTGCTCTAATGTTCTATTAATATGTCTCCTCCAAAACGTCATAGTGACCGTAGCAATTTAAACAAGCGGTGCAAATGACCAAAAAAAAGTTTCCAAAACATGCCTTAAAACCAAACCACTACTATCGGGACAATTTCTTAGTTGTGCGCAGGTCAAAAATAGTTCAAGTAGATTTATAGAACTAAAAATAGATCTGAGCGTGTGTTATCACAAGTGTTCGTCATAGAACTAACTGAAATTGCAGTTGTACTCAAAGAAATCGCGTTCGCAGAGTTGAATGTAATGTGTAGTGCTTAGATAATCCATGAGGAGTCAAAGGAATTCCGAAAGAAACAAAACGCATGTTTGCAAACGGAAGACTGCGTTGCTGGTGTTCATTCGGGAGTGCGAATAACAACAGAGGAGATTCGTAACTGGGAGCCAAAGTATTTACAGCTTCCTAGGATAGATTCCAATGATTCGAAACGTAAGTTTTTGGAGCAATTTTTTGTCGATGAAGCGGTGTAGTGTGCAAGCGAACCCTACGCAGCACAAAATACTTTATATTGCCATCAGAAGCCATCGTTTTGGCCACTAGTCGTTAACAAATAATGCGTTCGCCCTACGACGGCGTATAACGAAAAAGTTGTCTGCGCTGTTTGTCCACACACAACATTGCTTCATTAGCATCTGTTTCGTTTCATTCTCCGTCCTTCAACACCTCCCCCTCCCTCCCCCGCCCGCATCCCCCCAGACTATAAGGTATGCGCTTTCGAAAGTTTACAAATTTTCACACAAACCGCTCCGATGCAGTAAAAAGAACTCTCCACAAACATATCTTCATACGATAATCATATTCTCTACTGGAAGCTGTGCTTCTCCAGTTTGCTTCCATAACTGGGTAAACACGAACTAGATCTGTTGTTTGATTCCGCTACCGCAAAAGAGATAAAGTAAAATCTGTTGCGTTTCTTATGAGAGTATGGATAAGCTCGCCCATTAAAAGAAAGCTGAAAAATATTAAAATGTGAGCAATTTACTAATAGAGATGAAGCAGCAAATGAAGTCCAAATTTTATGGCGTGTTCTGAGGAATTTTACTGGTTGCCGGAAAGCAGCAAGGGGAATGCCATAACAAGTGCGATCATTTCCTCTGCCGACAAATAACCAAGAGAATAGAGCTTACCAAATTGAGCCGTATGCTATAGACAAGATAAAAAACTTTGTTCAAATGTACAAACTAAGGTATAGAAAGTTTTCATGAAAGTTGCTTATTTGTGGAGCGATTGCACCCTTTTAATGCCTTTTTCACTAAGAGTAGTTTTATATAACATTTTATAATTAACTCGTGTATAACTTCTTTGATAAAAATTTGAAATTTACGATTCGATGAGAAATTCATAACTCGAAATATGCTATTTCCCTTGCTGCCTTCAATCACTCACTGAGACTTCTGAAACTCGCATCAAGTTCGCTTTTTTTTCGCAGCTATGTTTCTTTCAATTTATTTCGTTCAACGATTGTATGCTTAAGCCCCATATGCTTTTAATAAGTATCGATAAGATCTAGCTGCTTCTATAGCTTCCTGTTTCAACTGCTTTCTCCTATGCATACCCGTTGGTGTTTTTGGCGCCAATTAGTTGGTGATTTACTTGAGTATAAATAAACTGAACGGTTTGCGCTTGTCATATTAATGTATCGACTAAAAACGTCAAGCTTTGAAAGAAGCATTTTGTAAATAAGTAATTCATTTTGGATATAAATCTTTTCAAAAAAAACCTCTAAGCTTTTTGCTGCTCGTTTTTCAACTACACTCATCTCAACTCATTTGGAAGCCATTATCGCATGTTTTCCTTTCGAGAAGTTTAAAAGCAACCGAAAAAATTCATTAAAATTCATTTCTTCACTCAAATAAAAAAGCTCAATGTTTAGTTGAAACGAAACCACACTTTTCTTGCGAATGTACCATTTCAATTGCAGTGGCGCAGAAGGAGTTATATGAAAACTGCTTACAACGAATACGCTAAAATTTTAAAATAGTGGAGCTTTTAAAATTGCTGTGAGGCAACCAGTGTACGAAAATCTTATACTCAGTTCACTTCTTCGTTGTGGAATAATCCAGTGTCTTTCTGTATAATCTTTTGAAAGCAAAAAACTGGATAGAAATATTTGAAAAGAGTTTACTGCATAACCGCTTTATGATTGTTTTATGAAGGGTCAGCATTTCCAGAGACCATTCTACCGAACAATTGCACAAGTTCACCATTAAAATTTGTATAGCGACTTTTTTTTTAGTTTCGACGGAGCGAAAATTTTCATCGACGTCATGTATACCTCAGCTGCTTCAAACCACAGATGCAAGGTGAGAATCCCGTCCAGTATTTGACCTCAGCAGGTCAACTGCTCCTTTCTGCTACTTGTAAGCTGTGGACCAAATGAAGATTTTCCGCTTTTTTATAAAGCAAGTTGGAAAGTGTGCCATGAGCCCTTACGTTCTCTACACTAGTTTTTTTCGAGGGCTTACTAGCTCTGTCCATATTGAACCCCGTCTGATTTCTGCTAAGCGGGGAGAGCAGCTTTGCTGCTGATGCGATGAAACTGTTTAGCCAACAAGGTTTTTGCTTTTTTTTCTGTGAAAAGAAATTTGTTTGGCATAAAACAAACTTGGCCGAATAAAAAGTGTCAATACAGCTGGCACGATATGCGCTTTTCCGGGTCCTTGTTGAAATTGCCCACTTCGTTTCATAAATGCTGCGTTGAAAAATTGAACAGCTGACAGTTCGCCGTATAGAAATACTTCCTGGGCTTGATGCGATTTAGCAGTTGCTCAGGATGCGCGTTATGAAGTGATGATCAAACGATTTGCCCAAAAGATCAGAGCTATTGTAGCTTATGGCGCCGGCTTAACCAAAATTTTCGCTCTCTTTTCTCAGAAATTTCTCATTTCTCCTCTCGAAGTTCTTAACCAGAGTTGCGCTTAAACGTTTCATAATTTTAAATGTTTTATATTGTATAATCCCAAAGTTCGAGTTGAAAAAATAACTTGAGAACGATTATTTCTCCTACTGACGTTTCTGCCGTATTATTTCCATGTACTAGAACTCATTTGGAATAATACGAATCATAGTAAAATTTTGTGTTTGAACCGCATAGAATTAAACCGTACTTGTCAAAACCTATCACGGTAATTTCTTCTAGGTCTGGAATTGAAACTGTTGGGCGGACAAACAAATACGCACACATACATGCGGTTACGCATACTAAAGGGTTTCTGCAATAGGGCATAAAAATTGCATTGATACTGGATCGATGCAGTGATTAAGTGCGAGACTTCTGAAGCGATTTGCTTTAACGACGTTTCCACATATTTTTCGCTCTTGCTGCTAAGATCCTAACTCTAGAGAATATTCCATGTGATTTGGAGGCAGTAGTAAATCACTGCGTTTGCTCGAAAGCAACGATACACTGAAAGAGGCCCACTTTAGTGATCATTTCAAATGAAAAATGGCTGAAAACTTTTGTCCTTTCGAGTCGCTCGCAATTTCATTCTTTACCACTTTCTGACAATTTCGTGAGTCTCGTTCTTTTACTGTACTCGGTCGTTCTGTTCCGTTCTACGAAAATACTGCCTCTCTTTGTTCCTTTTCGTCACGCAGAGAAAAAGTACTGCATGCACTATTAGTTGTGTTGTACGAATGTCACTGATTTCATTTTGTTTTTCTGATAAGAAAAACTGGAGCTCACAATAAATTGGAAAAATTAGTACCCCGAAACGAATGAAGCTGTTAGAGGGCGACGTACGAAAGGCTCAAAAAAAAATGGTGAAGAATAACGTTGAAGTCATTGGGGAGTGGAAATTTGAGGTTAGAGCTTTTGATGTTATCGTAGAAAGGTGGATGATTCGCTTGGGGAAAATGCAGGAATATGAGGGCAGTGTAAAGGAGTTAGATTGTCACTGACGAGAGAGATTTGTTGCAAAAAAAAGTTATTGAGAGATTGATCACAGTCCTTTGAATGCAACTTTAGCAGCAGCTAATCAGCTCATTCGACGCTTTACAAGCGTGGGAAAAGTTGCAATTTGTGAACCAAAAAGACAAAGTCCAGCAGCCAGATACTTCGTTCTGTTTCCGTCCTCAAAGCGCTCGCTTCCTCGTCCTTTTCATTCGTTCAGAAAATGGTACTCATTCTATACTTTTGAGTTTTCGGTGTCGCTCTGTTTCTTCCCTTTTGAGTTTTGCATTCCGGAGTGACTTGGAGCGAGAGGAAACGTTGTTTGCCCTTTTTTGTGGACAACTTAACTGCGGGCGATGAAACCCATCGTAAGCGAAATGAGCGCAAAAAATAAAAGCCCGAAGTTCTGCGTCTATGCCTTATGCCTGTTCGGGGGCTATGCGCATCGACTTTTTTTCATCTGCAAAAAAGTAATCATGCGTACCCCGTGTGTTCTTACTGAGTTGGAAGGAGTAGGACTAAAGGGAGCCGTTGCCGAATCCGGTTAGGATGATGTATTTTTTGGGCATAAAGAATACGGTGACTTGAACGACTCATCGGTGTCCATTTAGTTAATTTTCAGGAGACTTTATGACCGCCTTATGGAAGATTACTACAACGAAGTATATCGTGAAATTCCTAAAAATGCTCCTGAGCAAGACGACAGCTCCTTACTTCGAAATGGCACCAGCTGTAAACACGAGTCCACAAAGTTAGCACGCATCAAAATCTTTATGGTTCATTCCATTTATCGTTTTGCTAAAGTCGATAGCTGTGTGGCACTTATTCAAATATGCGCGACGTTTCGGTAGATTTTTTGGTGCGTGCATACCTATTGCATCCTATCTTCAGCCGCTGAAGTTAGCGGAGTGTCAAAAGATCGAGTGCACGGCAAATACCGTAAGTATTCAACGAAGTGAATAAAATATTGCAATGCTTCTTATCGCTGGAGCAATTACAATGAGCGTTTTTCACTTCAATTTCGGCAAAGAATCACATCGCATGGTAGTCCAGTAGTGGAAAAGTGGCTATTAATGGCGCACATCTCTAATATACACAATACGTGTCTTGTTTAGTAAAACTTACACTTCACGCAAAATATTTTTTCCAAAAAACGTCAACAGGAAAGAAGAAAGGGAGTGATTATATATACGATCCGTCATTTAAAATGTTATTAGCGAATAAGTTATTGACTTACTCCTTACTAACAAATACAGTGTGGATAATCGTAGGCACATGGTTCAGTACTTTTTTGCCATATATGTCAATCTTTACCATGCTAAAGTTATACCACTTCTTAAGGATGCTCTTACCGCAATAGTAACATACACGCTACGAATTTGTATCAAGCAGCTCGGAATGCGCTTACAGCAGTATTTGCTCCTCAAACTTACCATGTCAACGAATTTCGGAAAGGAATCTCGCTTTGGCTATTGTTTCTGAATTGTGCGTTAAAGATTGGTGGCAATATTTACGGAAACAACAAATTATAGCCACATCCGACGGCTCTAATTTGCTGCTCCTGTTTGGTGCGGTCGTGTCCACGACCTTCTTGGCCATAATGAAGTGCATTGCAAAAGTTCTGTTGCATTCCTGTTTGAACAAATTCATTGTCGAGAAGTAGGTTGTCACTTCTTTGTACTAATGCGTTGCAGTCAGTGAGCAGTGAGAGGTATTTTAAACATTAGCGGCTGATCTATCAAACGAATTAGCAATTCATGGACTTAATATGACTCAATGAAGCTGATTTGCATATGTTCAGTTTGTAATTTTTCAAGCCATAAAAGTTGTCGGCCAAACATCCGAAACAGGCGAAAAAACAATTAGACGAATTCTTAAAAGCGCAAATATCGATGTACTTTACGGTTTGTTTCTGACCATATTTGTGTCTGTAGTGATCAAACTGTGAAGGCGATCTTCGACATAAATTCGTTCCGCACTTTAGTAGATCAGTGACTCAGTTCAGCTGTTACAGCGAGCCGTCAGCACATGTTAAGTATGGTTCATTTTTGATTCGTTTAAACTAAAACATGCGTGTATAAACGTAATCGTAATATCACAGTTTCCTTGTTTATAGCTGTGAATTTTTTGTCGAGGCAAGCTAGGGACATATAAATTTAGTTCATTTCTGTTTTCAGGCAGAGCATTATCGCTGAGATTCACATTCCACCATGCAGTTCGTTGAGTTCATCGAATTCCGTGTTTTCTTCACCATTATTGTCAAGACGAGGCCAAGCGACCCCTCCCGCAGAAGGCTCACATAAACACACGTTCTCCACTGTTGTAGCCGTTACACCTCCAACTAATCATGCTGAAACTGTCTTCGATAGGATCGAATCAGCAACAACTGTTCGACAAAGCGATGCCAAACAGGCTGCTGTCAGACAAAACGTTGTCAGACAGGCATCACCCGTTGATCTTCATTTCACTGAGAATGTGCCGAGTGCAGTGCTCAAATTGGCCCATCCGAAAGTAACACCTGCTGCAGTTGCTGGCCAAAGAAATGCGCCAATCGCGCAAATTGACGTCGATCTACGCTCGTCAAGTTCGTGCTCGTCGCCTGACACGCCCAACGCCACTTCTGCTGTCGTCTGCCAGCATTCCGCTACAGCCACGGCTGAGGTTTGCAATTTACCGAACGGCATGGAAATACGATAACAATTTGGCTGGAAGTGACTGCATTGATTTGTATGTTTCAGCGTGCCTCCGTCTACCTTACGGGCTTCTCTTCTCCGTATGATTTGTGAGCGCATAAGAAACACTCGTGTTTTTTTTGTTCAGAGAGCAAGACGTAGATATTGCCACACTTTTAGGTTATGCGAATATTGTGGTAGTCGATTTGTCATGAAGCAATATTCGAATTGAACTGGTGCTTCCGAATTTATTCAACGAACAAATTGCTCAATTTGTTGCTCAAAAAATTGCTCAAAAAAAAACAAACTGTTCGCTTGTCACAAATCTTCCTATCTTTAACAAGATATCTTTCACTGGCAGTTTTCGTAACCATCATCTAATATGAAAAAAGTGTCACAGAGATGTTTGCAAAAAGAGTCAATAATGAGGTTAAAGAGGAAATTTTAGTTGATAAATGTGTGTAGGTGATAGGGAGGGAAACGTTGTTAGCGGCTGCAGGCAAGCGCTCACATTGTTTGTACTTTTACTGGTGCTTTATGGATTTGCTATGTCGAGCTCATTGTCAGTTCTGTTTTGTACAAAATTCGAAAAACGTTTACGAGCATGTGATTATTGTTTAGTTATGCTGATTAAACATTTGCAACGTTCTCATCTGCACATCAGTGTCGCCATTGAAGCCTCTGTAGCCGATCTGTGAAGCTGTCTGTAGAGATTATAGCTTCTTCTAAATAATTACATAAATACTTGAAAGACAAAGCAACAACACTTGATCAGCTTTGCTGCTAGCCGATGGTCATAGAATTATACTTGGCAGAGTAATAAGAAAATAAGAGATTGCATTATGCATCTGGTGACAATTTCTTTTATCTTAACGCATTCAGCAGTTCCGAACGTCTGAATTTGTGAACTTGTTGCATGACTGCGGCCTCTGCATGTCATATTCATCACGAGACTTTGTATGGAACACAAACTTTGGATTCCTAGATGGGTCTTCTACTAGGTCCAGTGTTATACTAAATCAGTAACTATATACGATGGAAAAGGCAAAAATGAAGGCGTATCTTTGCAAAACTTTATCGATGAGGATATTTTTTCATTAAAAATTCCGCTTGGTTAATTCATTTTCCGTCCTCATCCCCTAACTCTTATATTTCCAGTTTGCTTTGCTCTCCTTATTTCTATCTTTTTCCCACTTCTTTCGCTCGCCAAAAAATTATGATGGAAACAACATTCTTGCAAAACAAATTCTGCGCCGTTCGCTTGCCGAAAAT
Organism: Toxocara canis; assembly: GCA_000803305.1. NCBI lineage: Eukaryota > Metazoa > Nematoda > Chromadorea > Rhabditida > Toxocaridae > Toxocara > Toxocara canis. The sequence goes on along the minus strand of JPKZ01020809.1, from coordinate 141,066 downwards.
TTAAAGTACCAGCAGATGAGATGCGATCATCTTATTATATCGTATTCTTATCCCTCATTCATCTTTATGACTGCAGTTCTATTAGCGTCTTAGAAGTTTTTTCTCGTCACGCAACTCGTTCGTAAACGAGCATTTGAATTGCGCCGTCCGAGACCCTGCACATACGCTCTATAACACTCGTCAATTTGCAGACATTGCTTTCGACGCGCGTTCATTGCATGCTGAACGGAGTCGGATGTTGCGCATGTTTCTACTTCCTTCACCATAAGCGTTCAGGGTTGCAGTGTATTTCATTATCTATCCCATGATATGACGTACAAGATAAAACGTCGAGTGCGTTTGTTAGGCGCGTTTGATTATCGGCTTGTTCTTCTAACTTTTATGTGCAACCGTGTTTACATTTCACGATCAAAACTTCAAAAAGCGTAATTTCTTGTTCACTTTTATGTCGTTCATCCCGCCTCAGTTCATATGCATACGACAAACCATTAATCCGTTCTGGATGGTTCTGCGACTGGCTACAACAATGGCTACACTCACCACATTTTATTATGGAGTTTTCTGGCTGATGAGTTAAAAATGCTGGGTAAGCAAAAACTTATACATATGCAATCGCCTATAATGCACTTTTACAAGGCAAAAATTGCAAAAAAGGAAATGAAAATAAATGAAAAAAAGTTACTGAAGGACGAATAAGCACATTCATAAAACTTTTCGCTTTATTAAATGTATTGCATCTATCCAGAACACGCCGTTCAGAAAGACCGATTAATGTTGTTCGTAGCTCGGTAATGCAAAAGAAATAGCCATCTAAGAAGGAATATAGACAACAACACCCGTCACGATGGCACGACTACGTACAAGTGCGAAAGGTGATAACAGAGAACACCATATAACGGCTATCGTTCAGTGTGCGTGTGTAGCAAAATACGCACAAACGACAAGCACAACTTGATACCTGCGTCAAGCTTATGATTTCACATTTTTAGTATCAGTTTTTTAGAAGGAGACGTTTATGTGGGCAATGAAAGAGCAGTATTAGTGTATTGCTTGACTGACAGCATCCTCAGTTCGTCTATAACGACGCAATGCTTTCACTCGGTTTAAAAAGTTATTTCACACAAACGCCTCCAATTATGTGATGTCGCCTTCTACAAACAAACATACATTGCACTGCATTGCGAATGTGCGTCTTTATAAAAGATTTTCGATAGCAAATTCGCTTACACAAAATGCCCTCAGTAATGCACAAATTTCTCAACTCAGATGCTATGTCCTGAAACCGTAACCCGTTTCTTCAACAGTGTAAATGACATAAACTGCAAACACACTGTTACAAATATAACGGATATATAGGTTTACCGTTTCTTATGGTCACATCGTAAAACGTTCCCTTCGTCTCCGTGAAATCAATATTGTCTCCAGAATCCACTAAAGAAGAAATCAAGATTGTCCCGAGAGGAGTTTCGTGGTGCTACATTGTTCATAAATTTCTAGAGGTCTCTTGGAAATGGGGTTATATGAGCGGATGTAATCTTTTCCAGCAAGAATTTTTTGACAGCCCGCAAGTATATTTGAGGAAGACAACTGCGTCGAGGGGAGGTCACTCTTTTTTTCACACTGAGAAGGGCGAAGAGGATTATTTGAAGGGAAGGATATACCGAAGATAGCATTATGCGAGGTAACGCGTTATTCAAATTGAGCTGACCATCTCGTCACCCAAATAAATAGATGATAATACCTTGTCAGTTTCCTTCCAGCAACTTCGTTTCACACGAATTTCGCAATGAGCGCATTATGGTTGTGAAAAAATTTGTTTTTTAAAGTTATTCCAGCTTGAGATGAAATTCAATAGGCATCGTATCCAGACTGTGTTGACCGTTTCTTTATCCAAATCATATAGACTCCATAAAGTACAGTCATAATAGCCATACCGAGGATAGCACCGCCTGCAAGTCAGCAACTCAGATAACTGCGAATGACTTCTGGTATCGGACCTGTGATGGAACTATCTCTCGCTCGACTAATCTCACTATGTATTGGACAACGATTGTGCAAAACGCGTAGGTAGCGTTGAGCGTAAATGGCGCAGTACATAGGAGATACGGAAGCAAGCGTAAACCTAACAGTACAGAAAGCTCTCAAAATGCAAATTTAGGAACGAACTGGACGGACGAGCGCTACGTTGCCTGCTTTAAGTGACAACAGTCGTACTGTAAATCCATTTCCCACAACTGTATCTGTGCAAATGTTCGTAATAGTTGCTTAGCCTGATATCAGCATTAAAACTGAGTTTCTCACCAATCAATTTTACGACAAAAGTTTTTTTTTTCTGATGAGTGCAAACGAATGAATAAATGCGAGTTGTGAGCCAGCCGTCTTGCTTTTTCCTCTGCAACCTTATAAACCATTGTATTTTTCACCTGATTTATATAAAATCAACGCAAATATGGCTGGTGTTTCATAACTGAGCCCCCTTAAATCTGGCTCAGTCTAAGACGTAGGCTTTAAAAACGAAGGCACCACAAACTAAGACACGCTAAAGCTGAGCGTTAGAGGATATGCACGAAAAGATAAGTATGGTAGATTTGGAGCATCGCTTGCAGTAATGTTTTCAACTGTAACAACGCAAAGTCAGTAAAAGTATGCTGAGTCCAATAATGAAGCGGTTTTTTTTCTTTCTGCACCATAATAGAACAACCATTCTGGATAGTAAATCACTCCGTAGTGGGGGTTCACAAATGCCCGAATTTATGGATTGAAGTATTGTCATTTGAGCCACAGATTCGCGACATGAGATTTTTTTTTTCGAATTTGTTTGAAAGAAATGCACACAACCCATTTGTTCTTTTCGTATAAGAGGCGCTAACCAATATGTCAGGCAAAAATGATGATGGTTCACAATCAAGTACTCAAAACCGCTTACTTATTCGAGATAAAACGATACTCGCAGACGAACTTTAGAAACTGTTTAATTTGTAATTTTATGCTTGCTCGGCAGAATGTGAATGATTTCTGTTTGTTGATCATACTTCTTACATACGCTATTTCCTTCAAAATCCGGGAAGCTGGCAAAAATTTAAGCCAATTAATAAAGCTTCCTTGGGGCGGCAATAGCTCAGTGGTAGCTCCCCCGCTTCCCGTGCGGGGAGACCCGGGTTCGATTCCCGGTTACTTCCCACCATACCACTGACGCCAGCCAGCGGGTGGTTAACAAAAGGTTAAAACAGCCAAAGGGATGGCTGTGCTCGGCGTGCGATTGCCTCAGTAACATCGAGACACCGCACTGAAGGCCTGAGCGGTAACGTGCTAACGTGCTATAATAATATAATAAAGCTTCCTGACGTAGTCGCCATCCAAGCTGAGGCTGTCCATCAGCTCATGCATGCCCACCTCAACAGTAGTTACTGCAGGAGTGCTAACGACGATACGAGCGCCATCACATTGCAGCACGGATGCAAGAACCCCTTCAAAAGGTGGTGTTGTTTGCTCAGCCCTCATCTTCAACCCTGACATGGCGTAATTTCGCTGGTGGGATGCTCACTGAACGCCCTGGCAGAATGGTGCAGGACTTGTTCGAAGAGGGGTTGCATAAACTGGTGGTCTGCACTCAAAAGTTCCTCGCTACCGTTAGGGTTCACGTGGGGAAACAACACAGAACGCAGAAAACTTTTGTTCAAACTAGAAGTTCTAAAATCACTCTTATTGCTTTGTCCAGCCCATCTGATACTGAAAAAAAAAAGATGGACATCATAAAATAGGATGCATCGGCATGTCCGCTAAGATGCTGTTATAGAATGACGCTCTCAGTTATAGAAAAGGTTAAAAATTCTTCAACACGAATGAATGGATATGTGTGAGAAATGTCTCAGGAACACTATGCTGTATCTTATCACAAACATACCATGTTTTAGCTCACAGCTGGGAATTTAAACCGAGCCATACCACATTAAATACTATTTACAAAGCCTGGATAGAACTTATTACAAATGGCAGGTTGTATAAACACAGCAGTGATTGATGAAGATAACAAACCGAAAAATGCTCCTCCATTAAATGACATAGGCACGTGCTGTTCAGCAGTGGTTGCTTGTGAAGGCTCGCTCGTGACAGCATGAGACGTGGGTTCTGTGAACTGGGTTGTTTGATTGGATGTTTTCTCCGTCGTAATCGTAGTTGGGTTAACTGTCTCTGTGGTTTTTTCATCAGATGGCGTGGATGATGACGGTAAGGAAGTGCTCTCATACGAAAACACCCCTACCGTAGCAGCCAACAGCACAGAGGTTATCACAAGTGTGCCTGCAAAATGTCGAAAGAGTTACTTGATCAAAAGATTTGGTTCACCTCTTAATTTGCTTCGTGCCTCTATTTTGCTTTTGTCAGACAAGCTGCGCGCTTTCGTTAAAGAGAACGCATTTAAGTAAGAAATTAAAAGAATTAGTTCACGGTGTTTCATTGCACAAATGACGATTGTTCATTTTTTGCAGTTGGTTGAACAAAAAAAATTGTGCATTTCCCATCTGTTATGGCACCTTCTTAGTGGCTCAATTGGTTTTAAAAAGTTTTTTTAAAACATTCTTCTTTGCATTTCAATTAGAAGGGTTTTGCGTTCGGGCGGAAACTTCAGCCTCAGAAGTTAAATCTCCCGAAAATTACTATTATTAGCTTGTTCAACTAAAACTTTTGTGCATGTTAAGGGAGCCCATTCCCCAGTTCTTAGTATCTTGACTGTTCCAGCCTTAGACAAATCTAGATGACCGACCTAACCATAGAGTTTGACACCTCTTGATCAGAAAAAAAAAAACCTCTATGTCGATTTCTTCAGACGCCATTTCATTGTCCGCTTCGTTTAGGCAAACTAGCTCTTTACCCAATACATCACCAAAAAATAACCGAAACCCAATAAAGAAATGTTTTCTCTTAACTTTCGTACAATTTTTCTTGCATGCCTGGAAAATGCGGAAGTATTCGAAAAATAATTCCAAAAACGCAAATTCGCAAAGCTGTGTTTTTTAATATATTCATCCACCGAGGTTTTCAATTCTCCAATAATGTAGTCTTCCGAATAAGCGGGTAACGGTTATAATATGTTGCTACAGGCACCCTCAAAACTGTGGCAACACATTGAGATTCAATCGATTGCCTACATGTTCCAAGGTTTTCCCCGTAAGTCATACAACTTCCAGACTCTAGCTTCGCATTTTCACACTCGAAAAGCCCACTGTTTTTGATTCTGAGGAGCCGCGAAACTCTGCATATGTTCGTTGATAAAGCGCACAAGTGTTGCTGACTAAATGATGAAACGTTTAAGAAAGCGGATACTTTCTTATATGTTTTGTTCATAGCGCGCAGTGCATGCTCACGCCACCCAAATGAACATATATGTCACCCCCGTTTTATAAATAGAAACGAAAAGAAAAATAAAAGTACGCGAAGAATTAAAACTTCCGGAGAGTAGGAAAACTAAATTTTAACTTTCTTTGCAAGCAGGCAGCTTTTGACTTAAGCAATATATTTTGTATATATATATATATATATATATATATATAAAACGATGCACAGGCCGCTGTAAATTCATCGATACAGTTGAAAACCATGCCCACGCATGATTGTTTTAACCAGTTTCGGACAGCCTGTTGGCGATCCGTCAGGAAAGCAGCCGGGAATCGAACCCGGGTCTTCCCGCAGACGAAGCGAGGGCTCTACCACTGGAGCTACTGCCCATGAATATATAGTACGAAGTGTAGTCACAGGAAATTGAGATGAGAGGAGTTCCAGACTTAGGGATGGATACCAAGTGCGAGTGAGACTGCGAACGTCTTGTTTTGGAAGATCTATCAAACAAGTCGAGCTAGAAAAAAAACATCTTGGGATCATTCTGACAATAGTGACGAATTTCGACATTCATGAATTAGCTGGCAGGAAATTTTCAAGCTGAAGTGAACGAAGCAAGCTAGAAATGTTCAGGGCTCGAATCCGGCTGGGAAAATGAGCTTCATCGGCGCTTTCGTTTCTTTCCAATGCATCTTGTTTCTGCAGGTTATCGAACCTCTGCACCAGATTGCAAGTACATCGCAATTACTCAGTTTTTAAAGCCAACAACAGGCTCATCAGCTTACCAACGTCTGTCAAATTATCCCAAATGACGCAGTTTACCTGCCTGGGGACCGCTGAGCTAAATTATTCGTATAAGCAGAAATATAACACTAAAAGATGGGCGAGCTCTCCTATACAGTGAGTGAAATACAAAAAAGAGAATTTCAGCTGAGGTGCATCGCAGAGGACAACATTTCAAGGTTGCAATGGATAAAAAAAAAACAAGGCAGCAATGATGTTAAAATTTTGCGTCCGTGGTGAACTATTCCAAACGTTTTTTTTTTCAGGATTGCAACACTGTAGATTTTTAAAATTGACTTCAGCGTTATCGGATGTGCTGCCACAGGTCAACACAGTCTCCATCCGTTTGTGGTACAGCTGTTATTCATCAAATAAATATACTGCAGTTCTCACCAAAAATCAGTAATACCTGTGATCATAGCGTCTAATGTGGGTTGAAATAACCGTTGAAAAGGTAAGCAGAATCAACGTCAGCACGATAGATACGAACCACAGGAGTGTAGCGTTTGGAACGTTGTTGTGTAAGATATGGTTGAACTGATAGAGGAATGATGAATCAGGTAGGCCACGTTCGCAAACAACAATAGCACTGTTTAATTGGCGTCCATGGAGCCGGTGGGTGCTCAAGCGAAATCTATGTACGCGTTATCGAGCGCACAAATGAGCGCAGTAGTGAGATGCGCCAGCTAAACTGTCAAGCGTAGTTTGAAATAAACGCCCACAGTACTGTATAAACGCAAACGCCTTTCACACACACATAACACAACCATAAAGCGCTATCAAATGCGTGCTGTTGCGCTGCTAACGTCATTTGCTTGCATAGCTGTTACGAGTTGCCCACATTCAGCACGCCTACTGAATGCTCCTTATCGCCAATTTTCGCTTATTTATACCAATTTTGAGCATCACCATCCGTTCAGTTTTCGCTAAGAACGCGTCCGTCATGTTACACTTCAAGATATTCCATTTCTCACAAAAGTTATGCGTATTTTTCAAGTTGCGCACAATCTAGTTTTAAACAGAACTTTACCCCTGAAGTGGTGCTTGTAATTTAAAAAACCCGTCAACATCAAGAACATTGCTAACTTGCGTCAACACCTCGAAAAATGCTGGGCGCGCCTAATATAACCGAGTTGACTTCGAATGCATTCATCGAAATATTCACATACAAATTGATTTGGCCGGGTCCTAACAGGTATGAGTCTATTTCTGCATAATGGTACGCATTTAATGAAAACTTGATACTGTGTTATTCAGTTTCAGTATAACGCCTAATAAATTAAATGAGATAATCAATGCTTCATTATATATATATATATATATAATATGTATAAAGAAGGATAGAATGTTTCTTACGAAACCCGTGGCGTGGCGCTACCACCGAGCCTTTCTGCACTTGGTCCCTCCAAGAAAGTGAGCCATTATCGATGTGGCACCTGCATCAGCTACTTGACGGCGTACGTCCACATGGAAGCTTGTCTGCGCAATCGCAAGCGAAAATTTCACTGTTTACAAACAATTATTTTATAAGCATTTAAGGTAGGGCAGAGATTTTTCTTTGCCACACAATGGTTCAGGTGCGAAAATGGCCATACAAAATCGTAAGGACTGTGGAAGAATAGGTAAAGCTCATTTAAGTGGTTCCACGATCAGTCACAAAGAAAAAGAAAGGTATGAAGCCGGAGCTACTGTAATCATGCTCTGTACGATAGCATGCAGCATGACAGCAACTATCGCACGTGTCACTCAGATGGCTACGACGATGCAAGTGGGGACAAACTTGCTGCAGCTCGCTCCCGGATTCTTTGGGAATGGGCATTCGAAGATGAAAGGGAACGTTCGAACATCATTCAAACAGCTTCAACGACGCCAGCGTAGCGTGGCTTACCGCGGCTTACTCTCAGACTTTCTTCCATTTTTTATATGGTTCAGTAAATAGGTTGAATTACCAGAGTCTGAATTCAGGCGGGTGGCGAACCCGCAGTACCTAGCATTCAGGCTTGGGACGAAAAACGGGAACGACTGAACAGGACACAACCATACAACTCCAATAGCAGGTCAGTGTGAATGATCTCCGATCGTTACATTTCTACGAAATTCCACCAAAACAAAAGGCGTTCACTTTCTCGCCCAACCGCCGCACATTTTGGAGCCAACACGACCACAAACCACTCCGGAGCATTTCGAAATTTTGTGTGCTAAGCGCCCGTCAATTGCTACTCGATTTTCTTCGTTTAAACGACAATTGTTTGCATTGCTGAACCGTTTCACCGAAATTTATTCTTCGTTTATTGTTATCAGTGTATTTATAAAGTCACTATCACATGCTCGCCCATATGCATTGAGACACATAGGAGAACCGAAACGACGACCAATTACGAAGAGGACAAAAAGGAATACAAAAGATCCAATAACGTTACCATTATCAACATCAGTATTATTATTATTATTATTATTGTTATTATTAATATTATTAAATATTTTCTCTTTTCCCTATAGGTGTCTTAATATCCAATATTAAATGTAATGTCTTCTGTTCTCGATTTTAGCTTAAAAACGAGTGCAACCGTTATTCAGCTAATTTCACGGTGATTCATAGAAAACAGTTCAAACAACGAACCAATCATGAACGACCGCTCAAATCAAAATACATCAACACCTAAAGAGTGGATAAAACGTCAGTGTCGGTTTGAGGTTTTATTGTAGAGCTGTGCGGAACGGTTGGATTCCACTTCCATCGCCTCCACCGAGCTACCTGTACACACATATCAACAGCGAACACAATAGTACATCCGAATAAAACACCCTGCAAACGCCATTTTTTCAGCGTACGGATTTATTCATCCTCGCATCGAAGTGATGCGGACGGAGAGCTGCGAACCACCCTAGCAGATCCCTTTAAGCAGGAATTTTAACAAACCTAAGTTAAGTTTTCCTATAAGTTCTCGTTTTGTTATCAGGAGAATGCAAGAATGTTACAGGTATCACTAAAAGCATATTTATTTTTTCTTCAAATCCCGAATTTATCCATTTCGAAACCTTCTGATAAGATTGGAAGTGTTGCCATACATGACGAACAAATTGAGAAAGCAGAATAAACGAAAGTCGTTCATCGCGTATTTATCGCCTGCAGTCATACTAAGTATCGAAACTGTTATGAAAACAAAATTTTGTGCCAGCGCTATGATAGTGCTTCGGAGGACATCTGAGGCGCGTTAATGCAGTGTTCCTGTTGCATATCAAAGCACCAACTTATTACACGTGCACATTGTTTGTCCTCTTTTTTATTAGACGAAATTATTCGCGAACGGCATAATTACCTATCATGATCTTCACAGACAGAAAGTATTCATAACTATTCTTGTAAGTAAGCAGCATTTTGAAAAGTTTTTGATATTCCTTTTTTCACACTCATTCCGAAGCAAATGCGCTTCGACGATCAAAGCTTCGAACATTGCGTTTGCTCACCTTCTATAGGAATTGCGCATTTCGTAGTATATATCGTTTCTTGATATGACCCTTTGTACATTGAAATCCTCGAATGGCTTTGGAACGCAGTTGTGCGTACACAAGTCGCCTATTAGGAAATTAGCTAGATTGCAAAAGTAGCGTAAAAAGAGACCAAAAAACGCTTACCGCGGCAAGGGCCGGAACGATCTGCCATTTCGGATTGTGTTCAGCCCAAAAATTCGCACATAAAGCAGCCATAAAAAGAGCAGCAAGAAAAAGTGCCAAAGTCATGATCACGTAGTAAGTAATCTCCTGGAAAACGTATGTGTAACACGAAGCAGTACAGCGAAACGCGAATTATTTCAATTAAGTGACAATAAACCTAGCGTTTTTGCAGTGACAATAGATCAAAAGCGTTTCGGCCTTTGCTGCCACAGCTATGATATTCCCTTCGACAACATTTTTTTTCATTTCTGGTCTGGTGTAGAACAAGAAAGGCATCAGTACTGTTAGTGAGAAAGAAAAAGGGGTAACTTATTTGACAATGACACTTACAGCAGTTGCAATGAAATTCACTTTACCAAACAGTTTAACCATCGTAAACAAAGTCAATAAATATCTAAAATTTTGGACTGCGTCATTCACTACTATTCGCAAAAAAACTGCTTGTTATGGTTCACAAGCAGTGAGCACATTACCGGTTATGGTATTTTGTTCACTGAAATGACGTTTTCCTCCACTCAAATGGTGGAACAGAATTTCTTGAGACTCTAAAGAAAAGGGTAGAACCTCGAAATGCCATAATCATGTTAAAAGCCATGATCATACACTTACAAGCAAAAACCACCGAATCTGATTGACTTTTGTGTTAAGCGTAAGTACGTTCGCAATCAGAAGTGCAAAACTGACAACGAAACCGCAGAAAGACACCAGTAGCGACCACCCACGTTCTCCTTGCACCCCATACGATGAGCCAACCAGCAGTAACGCGGTGAAACAGAGGATCTGAACATTCGCTCCTCTGAGCACGAAACAGCAACTCTTTTCAATCTACAAGCCTTCTTCTCGAAAGCAAACTGAATGGTTTCCGAGCGAAAAAAAATGTGCAAGAAAACACATCCGTCTGTTGCAAATGTACCAGCGGAGCTTTCCAAAAGTTTGACAGGTTAACGGATCGCTTCACTGGAGGATCGAAGCGAGGATCTAAGTTAGAATTGAAGCTCAATCAGCGGACTGGCAAATTTTCACTAACGGGCTGAAGGCGTATTTGAAACATGCATTTAATTTTTTAAATGCGCATTCATCAAATAGCATCAAAGACGATATTACTGTTAGATGTCTTTTTGTTGTGGTTAACGTTAGCTGCGAGCCTAACTGTGTTCATTTCATTTAGAAAGAACGTGTGCTTTTTAAAATTCGCTCTTGTGGATTTTTGAATGCATTTACCAAATATTCGAAGATTACATTAGTTCAAAACCGATCGCATCTCTGGTTAGGGACACTATCGTCTTACCGATTGCCCTCTTCCTCAACTATTTTATTCTTGCTCTGGATAAGTGCGCCCTATAGCAGCCCATAAATATGACTTAAACGTTCACACAATGCTAACTTTCTTGCTGAATAAGGAGCCACTGAGGAAATATCTGAAGAAAACTGGACATCCGAACATCGACTACACCATGAATCATTAAGTAAAGGTTAGCTGCTAAAGTTGCTTTTTGGCCCCATATACGAACGTCTCTATCTTCAACGAAAGCACATTTTTGACACAAACTACGAAAGTTGGCTTAAACGAATTCGTTTCGCAAAATTAATTTGTCTTCTTAAGTTGTATGAAATGAAATTTCAATTCAGGCACAGGACATTTCTTCTTTACGTGTCGACGAGTCTTGATGGGGAATCCAGTCTAACAGTCTGTTACACCACAGCGAACCGTTCTCAGCATCATTCAAAACTCGCGCAACTACAGAGTAACCATGTTGTTTGAACGTGCTGCTGCAGATGTGAAAAGGTCGTTCGTATATGAGAGAGCACATTATTGCACTGCTGTAAAACGGATCGATTTCCTGTGGTTTTATGAATGGTTTGTGGGATTGCAAATAATAGGCAATGGTTTAAATGAAAGAGAATTGAAAAAGAAAATAAAAAATCCCAGCTTTCTTTTGTTCTCCTAATAAATTTTAATGACGCAAAAAATACTGGTAGAATTTTCATAAAAAGAGGATAAAACGCATTCCTTGCGTACTCTAAAAATTGGTGTCGTGATTTTCTGCATATGGGCGGAGTTCATCAAAGTAGGAATATGTGATAGATAACGTCTGACTGGTAGCGATGAGGTATGAAAAAGTATCTCTGTGAAACTCTCATTATAAGGACAATCGCCTATTTTGCACAGATGCTTCAAAAATCACCTCTGGATGATCTCAATAGTTTAGCTAACGTGAACTTGTGTATATCACAATGAACTTAATTCAGCGCGAAAAAAAAACAGCGGTTAAACTGTACGAATTGAAGAGAAATGAGACTAGTCTAGATTGTGTTGTGATTTTTTGCTGTTTAGAAAATTATGACGTTCGTACTTTCACGGCAAACGATCTCTTCATAGCACCAATTAACCGTTCCTTCACATGTAAGCTAAGCACATCTACAGCTAGCAGTGTGAATTACTCTCCTCCGTTGACAACAAACAGTAAGTAGAGGAGATTTAAATAGTGATCAACAAGTGACTATCAGAGAACATTTCACCTCATGCTTTTCCGCTGCGCCAGTCAACGAACACCCACTTCCATCCGCTGTTCTACTCACAAAAATTGATGAGTCGAATTTTATAAAGGCATAAAATCTCAGTCTAATACTTTTAGTGTTCGCATAGTATGTCGCACTGCTATATATTCCAGCGTTTTGGTAAGCTGCATTTCGGGGATGAGAACAATAAAAATTTGACAGCCACAATACGTATAAACTGAAATTTGGTGCTTGTGAGTAGCTCAGAGCCGGTTGCGTTAGCACATCCCATCCTCTTATTTCAGCGTTGATTATAAGCGAAACAAATGCATACGATCTGAAAAATTTTGAGAAGTCCTCGCTGCGTGCGCATATAATTGGCGTTGAAGCTGATCGTACGCACGGGAATGTCGTATTCATGAGGATCTTCATAGATTACCGCTGGCGTTGCTCGATATCGTCCCATGTGATAGCTATGCGCGAATATCGGCAAAGGATCCTTGGCAGACGATGCAGGCATTGGATTCGATCGAAACAGCTCCCCTGGTAACAACATAAGTTCCGAACATTCTTGTTCATTTTTTTTAAGAAGCGAGCAATGTGCTTGTAAGGCATTATTTTGCAAAGGGCTACAATTGCAACCCCTGCAAGCTGAGCTCACAATAGCGGCGATGCGACCTGTACAACTCTGCAATGCATGTTTAGAACGCCTCACAATTCCGCAGATATTTTATTTTGGGCAGTGAAATGGCGCAATGCGCAACCAGTGGGCGAACGATCTGGTTGGTGG
>JPKZ01020809.1:91600-119615 GCA_000803305.1 Toxocara canis | reverse complement strand
AAGCGGGGGGGGGGGGGGGGGGGGGGGGGGGGGGGGGGGGGGGGTGGGGGGGGGGGGGGAGCCAAATTTAGGTGAGGGATTCGCTGCCAACAGTTTGTACATATTTCGTCTTGGTAGTTTTCTAGCCTAGCTGTTCATAGTGTTCATCTTGTGAACCACTGTAAGGAGCCAATTGTAATTTGCCTCTCAGTAAAATCTCCTCTTTGATTATGTTCATTTCAAAGAATGTGTTGCAAATCTTTGCTTGTCTATAAATTGTGGGTGTAAAACATGGGAAATATGTCCCGAAACTGTCACCAAAGATATTTAATCTTTTGCATCTTTCGTTTCTTCAAATTAATGAAGCGAACACACTTCCATTGAGAATAAATCTTTTATGATCATGCACATTGGTCGCTAATATATACATCCATATTTTAAGTGAAAGCGTTCTGCGTTTTTGTTTTTTTTTCTTTCGGACGAAATTGATTTATTGCTAAGAAAAGTTTTGGAGGTAACGAAAAAAAAAGTGGTTGCGGTGCGTTTGGTGAGGAGGGAAGCAGAAGTCTACGAGCAATTGGGAAACGGGCCCCATCAAAACGCGTCCATGTTTTAGGTTTGTTTGCTTGTTTGTTTGTTTTTCGCTTGTTTCGTTCAAAAGATGAACTGAAAAAGAAAATAACCGTTGCCTTCCTGCAAATATTATCCATTCAAAGAGCCATTTGTTAGAGTTTTCAAAGCCTACGAATTTTGCCGGTTATGCGTAATCAAAAATGCTCCTTCTTCTTTACAGTGTTTTTTCCTAACTACACTAAGAAAAATGCCTGTAAGAAAGAGAAATATGCTAGTAGTTTATGGTGAATATGGCATGAAATTGTCGGAACATTGAAGACCCGCAACGGAAAATCACTCAATCGAAATTTGAACGTTTTTTGTTCGAGAACTGTAACTGTTTTCGTGGCATTCAGTGCAGATGTGCTTTGCGGGGGCATTTTCTGCATAGGAATTGATTCAAGGCGATCGGAGCTGATTGGGCAAAAAAAATAGACATATATGGTTCAAGCCATTATTGAGCATCAAACTATGTTAACTTTGAGTTTGCAATATAGTTGAAGACTATCCTGCTTCTGGCCACATGAAATTGGCAGCCGATAAGTTTTGTTCGTTCGATCTCAACGTTTGTTTCCTTTTTTTTGTGCGATCGAGAATACGATTTTTCCGATGTCTGAGATAAATTTAGGCTTCTGAAGGACGCGGAATAAAAGTATTGTACCGTCCTAATTGTTTTACAGCGAAAAATAAAAGTTTTCGGACAACCGGTGAAATAAATAGAACAAACCATGTTCCCGGCCATGCGAAAATGTTAAAAGCCGAAACTAACTAGGGATTTTACCTGTTGCCTTTGAAATTTGCAAAATCTGCATCGAGAACCAAAAATGTCTTGAATCAGGCCCACTCGAATCACCTTGAATTTAAAAAAAAAGAATGCCCTCATGAAGCAGTCATGAACTGTACTGGGCAGAAAATGGTAATGTTTTGCAATTTATCGCTGACTTTTTTTTTCATACTTGAGGAAAAAATTGCAGATAAGAAAAATGGCCTTTAAAGCTGTCGCAACCAGCGAAATATTTAGCTATTAGCACTTTGATTGCCTCTTTATCGGCCATTTTTTTCCCGCAAAAGCAGCAAAAAATGCTAACACTTAGTGGAAAACTATTTACATTTTTCTTTAGCTGCACTGGCAGTGGTTATGGAATCGCGGCAACAGTTCAAAAACTTTGAAATAAAAAGTATGCTGCAAACTGAAATGGTTCGCCCTATCTTAGTGCTGCGAGCTTTTGCACGTTTTCAAAGTCATCCTCAGTTTTTGAAAATTTCTTCGAATACTAAACAGGAAGTATTTACAGTTTTCCATTAACTGTGCGCGAATTTGACCGTCCGTAAGAGCGAACTAGCTCTGTAGGAAGTGACACTTTCAAAGGCAGTATCGGCAACAATGTTGCTATCTTAACACTTGAAATACGTTTCAGAGCTCTATGTATGATAAGTTTAGGAAACGGCCGTTTTAAGAATGCTGAGATTTTTTACCGTTTCTTTATTAGCGAATTGCAGGCACACAGAGAATTAACTGTCCGGTTTTTATTGTCATGATACTAACAAACACATTGCAACACTTTATGCCGGATGACTCAAACACACTGCGAGCATGGTCTTTTGTTAAAACTGATTAGCAACATGACGTTGATTGGTTTCAGTGATTAAACCTGAATTGTTGAATAGTCGATATTCGAGAAGTACGATGGTTGCATAAGGGTTACCCTAATCTTTTCCTGTCTTCATTATGGAATTTGTTTGATGAAGTTATTTGATCTTTTTTTTTTTTTGAAAATTTCCTCGTGATTGATAAACCATGGTGGCGATCAACTCAATCTGTCATCTTGTCGATGTGTCTTGAACTTTGGATTTTGGATGAAAATGCATATTGCAGGCAAAACGCTTGCACCTTTCTCTAATATCCGATTTTTGCGCGATAAAGGGACCAGACAATACTGATGAGCGATCAGCCTCTTGTATCAGGTCTGTGCGATAATCTCACTTTCAAAAAACTGCACTTTGTTTTCTCTTACGGATGTGATAGGCATCAAACAGATAAACGCTTGCAAAATAATTGCAGTTTTTTTTGGGAATGGCTGAAAAATATAACCTATAAAACGATTCGATTTAACTCGATGTTTCCAGTATTGCCACGCATGTTCAGGAGTTGGTTGGCCTTTAACATGTTTATGCAAGAAGTCGAATACCAAACAGTCTTAATGACCATTCCCTAAAAGGCTCTAAAGTTGAGCAAAAGAGGTGAAATGAAAATATTTGTGGGATTTTAATGCCGTCTTTAAAGCTAAACGCATTTGAATGAACTGATGCGAATACGTTGAAACTGTTGCAGCTGATCAGGACGACAAGCCTTCAACAAGTGCCATATGCACGGCGCCTGCAGCGCCAAAGATGCCAGAAAATGCGCAAAACGTTACAATCAGCGATGCTGGCGCAAGGTTATTTGATTCTGGCCGTGTTTTCCCATTTTAATTTTCACCTTTTCTCGTCTAAAAATATCGTTGGTTTAGCGCCAACTAAGAAATTACATTCCATCATGTTTGTTCTTTTTTTTTTAATTTTTAAGTAGTTCTTGGAGCGTGCCCCGACTCATGGCTTTATTTCGATCAGAGAACGACGTCGGTGTGAAGAGTAGAGAAGAAACGCAATTGTTTTTTTTTTTTGCGAAGTTTCCATCTTTAGGCAGTGTCGCACTGTGAAAAGGCAAGTTCAGAGTGAATCAGTTCAAGTCAGAAACATCAGCCGTCCCCTTTTCTGAGTCATCAATAGATCACCTATCTCATTACACCATATATTTCAAATTTTTTTGTGGAATACTGTTCCGCATTCAGCCGAGTCATTTGGTTGGATTTCAGCCTAAAAAGTTTTGAATCTTAAAAAGACACCTATTAATTGACTTTGGATTGTTTCACAGACATGTGTTTATGAATGAAATGCGTACGTTTTTATAAACGGCTTATTTTTGTTCATTTTAAGGCGCCGTATCCGGCCTTTTAACATCCGTAGTATTACTCGTTACTCAGTCAAGCGATATCGGATTAAAGGATGGCGGCAGAGTTAAAAGGTGCAGCAGCTGTTGTTCTTTTGAAAGGTCTTAAATATTTCGGAAAGTGTCATGGTTGTTATGCAAAAGTGGTAGGCTTCTTAAAATCAACCGCTTAAGTTCTCAACCGTTTAAGTTCAAGTGGTTTATCTAGAAAGTTTCTAAAAGTACTTTTTCTCAAAGGAAATATTTTCAGCCATCACTCAGTTGGGATTTATATTTTCAGAGGCGCAGATGCGATCGACATTTTGGCGAGAGAGGCTGAGGAGTTGCGCAAGAAGCTAGAAATGGAAAGGCAAAAACTCAACGACGTTTCAAGTTCGTTTTGTGATTCTTCTGCACCAGCTGTTTCCCATTTCTTCCTAAAAATCTATCACACTAATATTGCAAATTGGATGATGCAGCTAGTATATGTCAGCTAAGAGCCATTTGACTTTTTTTTCCTTCTTTTCGAGTAGCGAACGTCATATATACATATACAAGGACTAGCTCAAGATAATATAGCGGCCATGCCAGCAGACGCTCATTTATTGTCTTGCTATTTTTTGGATTCCTGAGAGACTTTTCATATAGCTTACTATTGGCAAACGGTAATGAAAAACATATTGAACGGCAGTTCTTTCGAAACGAAATCGTTTTTCCGTGTGAAGAACACACAAGTTTGTTTGCGATTGGTCATAACTTAGAAATCTTTCTTGTAGCAGAACAGTTTTAGATTCACTTTTTTTTTTGCAGACGTCATTAGAAGGCATTTTCAGCTACACTCGCTAATCACTATGAGAAAACCTCTTGGATCGTTGCATCATCAGATTTCTGGTCTATCACAACAGTGTAACTGAGAGGATCTCTTGTTTAGCCGTAACACATTTTCAAGAGAATGCTCAATTCGTTGTGCCCGTAGAGAGTGAAACCCGATGCTGTTGACTCGCATTCCGTCCTGTCGAATAAAAGTGTCGCTTGCACTTTCGATCCTGTCCACTTGGTGGTTGCTCACGTTTGCGTCAAGTTTTCTTGATGATCGACATAAAAGCTTGGCTTTATTGGTTAATAGAAAAGCTATTTTTAGTCTTTTCGGGTCTAAAAGCAAGTTTTAGTTCTTTTTTTTTTTTTTCATGGTGCTTCACCTTGAATGCTTTTAATAGGGCTTATCGATTAAATTCACTGAAGTGTAACATCTGTGAAGCGCGATTTTATGACGCCATATCGATGAGGCAGCGAAAAAATGAATGTCCACTCGGGGGCTGGCCTGACTTGGACTTTGATCGCTAGCGCTACCGATTTATTGGGACTTTCTAGAACTGTTTCATTTTAATCGTAAAACATAATTTCAATGAATTTCAGTTCATTCCAAATAATCGATTTGCAGCGAGGTTCATTGCAGTTTTTCGTACATATTTCGAGTGCATCTTTTAAACAGTTAATATTTGTATGCATTCATCACTGCCATTTCTGTTCACGCGCTCTCAAAATTTGTACCGTTCATTTCGCGAACAGCAAGCAACCATTTGCACGAAGAAGAAGAGGGATGGAAAGGAGGAAGAGGAGAGAGGAGGTGTTGTTTTCTTCCTTGGCTAAGCCAGTGCGAATTTAGCGATTTAGTCCAGTTTTTTTTTTGCACTATCGATGTAACGAATTTTCTGTTTTCTGAAAAAGTTCATAGAATATTCGAACGAAATGCGACAATGTGCATGCATGCTAGCAACTAGTTTCCATACATTTCGCCACAAGCTTTGAATTACTACACAAATTGAAACATTGCTATGTGGAAAAGAATAATTTCGAAAGTATTCTTCAAAATGAGCCTCTTTGATCCTGAAATTGCTTTCTTCCAGAACGACTTGGAGAAGATGAAAGCACTTTTTTCAAGTAGTCCTATTATCTCGTTATCATGTTCCAAAAATAGAAATCTAATGAAGTTCGCATTCAATAAACGCAAAGCAGTTTCGATATCGAATCTCTATGCCACCATTGGTAACATAAAATAATAACGAATTTTCGTCTGCAGCTTCGATCACGAGTGTATCCCAAATACGCTTTATTCCCTAAGTAATTGTTTGTGCGTATTTCGAAATTTCAATGGGCGCAATTAGAATTGAAAACTATAATGGCAATCCTCTTCTGTTGTACTCATTCGAAATCTTTTCTAAGCAAATGTCTCGAAAGTCCAAAAATTCCGATCACTTTATGGGCTGCAGTTCTCATTAGCGGGATACACTTGCGTTGAATGTCTGTTTTATATTTCGTTTATGTTCGGTGCGAATCTCCTCTTACGGTCGTTCTCATAGAAATTTCATGATGCAAAATATTTTTTTTTCGGTGATGCAGTTTTCATTTGCAGCTCAACCAAGTTGTGTAGTTGTACTGGCTGCATAAAAACGTCATATGATTTCGACAGAGCATGATTACATTAGTATGCTTTTTTCACGCATTTGGTCCGCTGTTCAAAAATATTAACTGGCACATATGAAATACGATATATTTGCTACCGTATATTTCAAACTGCTTCTAGGCATGTTCCATCTTGTGAGGACAAATTGAGTTTCATGGATGGGATATGTGCGTATACCCAGAAGACAGTTCGATATGGGTTGGAAACGAATGAACGCATCTGCAAGAGCCAAATTCGGAATTTATATTCACTTGAATGCGTAAAAGTAGCAGTTTTCAGCGCAGAAAGCGAAAAGTAACTATTTTTGCCTCCAAAGTCATTTCATGCCCCTCGAACAGTCGCGGAATATTTGGTATCCCATAGCGTTGTTTGTCTGCGAGGGTGGTAATGTAACCACCCTCGCAGACAAAGTTTTGACTCGATGCCTACGATTGTTAACCACCTGTGATGAACAGGTGTAATCGTGCCGATTGAGCTTATGTTTAAAAGCACTGATGAAGCGCAATGTTCCGCTTGAATTAATTGGGGTCCTGTCTATAAAGAATCATCGATGATTGGAGGCAAGCCGATGAAATCACTGAAGGAATAGTGCTGAGTTTCAGTTGAACAAGCGGCCGAAAGGCTTGAGCCACTCACGCAGTTAAGCATTAAACAAAGACGCATTCTCAAAGGTCATGCCGGCAAGGTGTTATGTATGGATTGGTCACTCGATAAGAGACATATCGTTTCTTCTTCACAGGTACGGTTTCTCTTTCTCAAACACAACTTTCGATCTCCAGCTGTTGTTGGCGTTTACATGTTCAGTTCGGTTAATCTGATTACAGTTACCGAACTGAAGGAAAGGGCGTACCATGCGTTTTCGAGAGAGAACTCGCGTCATATTTTCCTCCGAATCTTTCCCATGAGGCCGTTTCTTTGTAGATTGCTCTCAGAAAATTTTATTTTCAAATTTTCTGCGCAAAATCCCAGCTGCTAATTCTCAAATTGCGAAATGGTTTCGAGAAATAAAGCTTTTTTCCATTCCGCAGTTTTAATTTCGGTATGCAGCACCCTGAAATGTTTATCTGTATTCCGCCTTCTAAAACCTAGCGGCAGTTTCATCCGTTTATTCAGCTTATAAAACTACATTATGCAGTATATCAATACGCTATAGGTGGAAGTAGCTGTCATTATTGAGTTTGCCACTTTTTATACAAGTGGGCTGAAGGGAAGGCTATTGGAGGGAGAATTCTATTCGGAGACGATGGGAGTCAATCACCCAAACTGAGTAAAAGGCGTTTCTGTGTAGTCCAGGAGAGTTCTAGAATAGTTTGGCTTTTTAGGATGGTAAAGTGATTGTATGGGACGGTTTTACAACCAACAAGGAACACGCACTGACCATGCCCACCACATGGGTTATGGCATGTGCGTATTCGCCGACTGCTCAAATGATCGCTTGTGGGTAAGTGGTATTTTCGCTGTGGAATTCACTGGGGGAGGTTTGCTTTGTTTTCCTTGTCGACGCGTCACTGACGGTTCAATGCTGTAATTGTGCGCGTGTTCTGCCGTTATCCCTACTTCGTAACTGACTAATGCATTTTCGCATGTCGACAAGCCATTGGGTGATAACGATTGGTAAAGAGGAGGGGGTAATCTGCGCAAACCGTCCAGAAGTCTGAAAAGCGGTTGACCATTAATTTGTTCGATGTTCGCTACAGAAGCGGGCAAGACGTTGAGGTGTCAACGATTTGCGCTGTCGTTTTTTTTCAAAATTGGGAGTTCCTATGTCGATAATATGTTTCTTACACAAGTTCAGTTTGTATTTGATGGAAGTTCATTCAGTGATCGGTTTATTAATTATTATACCAATTGAAGAACGACTTTAGTATTGGACTGGAAATTAGTTTGAAGGATAAAATCAATTTGCGAGTAGTTTCTTATTTTCAAGCAGAATAAGTGGGGAAGTGATAAGTTAGTGTATGCTATGATCATAGATGTGTGCTCATTTTTGTTTTTGCTTGACGTTGAATGGGATAGAATGAAGCAGAAGATCGTCCAACGATGAATGATAGCGTAGCCTATGTTTCCACTCCGGGGAGCAAATTTTTCCTCTGTACTACGAGCAAAAAGATGATCAATTTTTTCTTGCATGTGAACCACAAAGCTTTATGCTCGGAAATGCATCAAACGATGAAGGGGCTAGAGCGTTTTTTTTTTTCTTGATGACCTTCCGACTATTATTTCGTTGTACTCACTTCGAAGACGCAAATTCTTTTTTTTTTTTGCTTACATGCGTATGTCGCAGTTGAGAATTCTTGTCTTTTTCCGATCTTGGGCCAGCTGGTTCCTACTCAGGTTAGGGCCAGTGGGAATGTTCTTTTTTTTAAATCTGTGTTTCATTCGAGTCTTTGTTCATACCGGTTGGTTGTTGCTGCGAAATCTAGAGTCGTAGAAATCATTGCAGGGGTCTCGACAATAAGTGTTCGGTGGTGCCGTTGAGTTTCGAAGACGACATTCTGCAAAAACGTCGCTCGGTCGCAACTCATACGAGTTATATGTCGTGTTGCACCTTTTTGAGATCTGATAACCTCGTGAGTATTTTTGCAGTATTGCTATTAAGCATTGATCCACGGTTTCATACCAAGATCTATTTATAAATGTAGGAGATGAGGAATTGCATCATTTACCTTTTCCTCACACCGTTTTCCTCTCGCAGCATGACTGAAGAGGAATTTTTTATGTTTCAGAGAATTACTGCAGTCATTTACGCTTTTTTATTTCACAGACGGCAATTTCTCATCTAAATATAGATTTGTGTTTGTTCATCTCTATTTCATACTGAGAACGGGCATGTGAGCAAAATCAATTAGAACAGACTGCCATCCGATTATTAGTCATATTACATGTTTGTCGTTAGACTTTATTTTCCTTTAGAATTGCAATTTCCTCTGAACATGTTCCTGTTTGGCTGCTGCTATTGTCAGTTGTCGTCCTGATTTAAAAGGCATCGATAGGCCAAATGAGATCCGTTCATTCATATAGAACTTCTGTTTTGCCTGCTTCTCTTTTATGACATATAGCGGTGTCATTTCCGAAATATAGGTGAACATCACGCATATATGTTGCTAAAAATCAGGACAGGTTTTGCGGCTAAAACATTTTGACAGGTTATTAGTAAAATTCACACAAATTCATCGAAATTTTTCCGTTGCGGTTCAGATTCCACTGAATTTATTCGAATTTTGTTGGCACTTCTGTTAATGAAGTACTTTGGGCGCAAACGATGATATTATTTTATGAAATATTATTTATGTTGTTCTACAGCTGCTAACGGGGAGTGGTGATTCGACATGTGCTATTTGGGATGTGGAGAGTGGCCAGATGATTCAGAACTTCCACGGTCATACGGGCGACGTTTTCGCTGTCGACGTGCCAAAATGTGACACAGGAAATATTTTTATTTCAGGGGTACGTACAGGTTTGCTTTTTCGCTTGAATTTGTTGCGCAAGCTTAATTCACTAATACAGAATTCAGTTATACTTGTTGCTGAGTTTCTCATAAATCTCTAACTTCTTGTTCTTGAAGCGCAGACAAGTCTTTGTTAGTAGTGGTCCTTTGCAGTAAGAAAGTTGAGTCAGAGGGTTTTCATTGAATCACAGTGCTTGAATCATTTGCCAGATGCGTAACTCGTGTAAAGATCGATTTTGTGTAAGGCGCCTGGTGTCAGTTTACGATGTCGTTGCAGTCATAGTGGTGGTGGGTGGCGTCCAATGTACGTTCCCTTTTAAAAAAGTCAGCAGATTTCTGGAAAAGATGATTGGATGTCGTCAGCAGCAGTTATTGAAAATATGTGAGGTTTGAGAGAGAAAATTTTAGGGTGCCGACAAACACGCACTTGTGTGGGATATTCGAACAGGGCAGTGCGTGCAAAGCTTCGAAGGACACGATGCAGACGTAAACACGTTAAGATTTCATCCGAATGGAGATGCTTTCGCCACCGGTTCTGACGATGCCTCTGTAAGCTTTTTTGTTTTTTTTTCTCATGTAAGCATCAGCTTTCACTGTTTGAATCGTTTAGGAGCATCTTAGAATATATTTCGCTTGTCGTTACTCTAGTGTACCGATAAACGAGCATAGATGAATACACTGCACGATAGCAGCTTCTGTTTCCTATGAGTTGGCCTCTTGTTCGAACATATTCGGAAAAATGTTTCTGAAGTCGATTTTAAAGATAGAAGTGTTGATGAGAAGCGATTTTTCGATCGCTTTTCAAGCGATTCTTTCGTATAATACAGTTCTTAGAGACCGAATAGTGCGTTTATTTTTGAGCATTTAAGTAATTTTCTTGTCATTTTTTTTTTAAATTCGTTTTCACGACAGAATCATAGTATATATGCAGAAAACAATGTATGGAACTGGTGAAGCTGACGCAACTGTATGCTTCTGAAGGAGGCAGCTTTCTTATCTCCATTTGCATTTGAAACTTACTTTTTTTTTCGAGCTTACTCTCTTTTTGTTCGTGAAACATAGCCCAGGCAATATTTACAAACAGGTTTAAAAGTTTTTGACATGAACCACTTTGTGCTTTTCGTCAGCCTAAGAGGGAATTGATAGACATGTCAATTACCTTATTCGTTTTTGACTTTGTGCGACGTTAGCTCTGAGGAGAATGGGCAAGCGGACGTTAGGATATCGTCGAGAAGATAATTGATGCGCATACGGAGCCTATCTTACGCAGTGATTCTCTTATCGTTTATAATACTTTCCAGTCGAGAAGCGTTTGTTAAATAAGTACGCAGTTTGTTTGCAAAAGTGCTACTTGTTGTACGATGAGCCATGATTATTTTGGAAGTTTTAAAAAATTACTATGTGGTAAGGATAAGGAAATTGCAGTGTCGATTGTTTGATCTACGTGCGGATCGGCAGGTTTGCGTCTACGAGAAGGAGTCAGTATTATTCCCCGTTAATGGCGTTGACTTTAGCTTAAGTGGTAAGG
Organism: Toxocara canis; assembly: GCA_000803305.1. Classification (NCBI taxonomy): domain Eukaryota; kingdom Metazoa; phylum Nematoda; class Chromadorea; order Rhabditida; family Toxocaridae; genus Toxocara; species Toxocara canis. The sequence goes on along the minus strand of JPKZ01020809.1, from coordinate 108,616 downwards.
CTTTTCAAACATTTTTTTTTCAGAATGTGTTTCGAATACTTGATGGTAGCCAATTCATTCACATTACTGCAAAAGAACGTTTAAAAGGGAAAATGGGCCAAAACTCAGGTGCAGAAATCGTTCGAACCCTCTAAGCTCAAACCAGCGATCGTTTGGAAATACCAACCTCGGCATGGTGGCACATCCGCTGGAGTATTAGGTAATCCTGCTTACCAACATCAGTAATCTTTATTTCCATTCGTAGATGAAATCTCCACCTTTATTTTCCGCACTTGGTTGCCGGATTAGCTTTCAGCTCTGTCTGTTTGCGACCGCCTTCTTTCTGTTTTTCTCTTTTCACAGTGTTTTCCCATTTTTCTCGAACAAGTTGCCCCTTCAACCAGAAGTCTGGATGTGATCTTCGATTATTCCGACTAAATATGGTACGATAAACTGATCTGATTTCATCTGTGTGAACTATCACCAAGACTGTTGTCATTGAGTTGTTGACAACGCGATGAAAGGTGAACCATCTGCGTTTCCAGGGCGGATTCTATTTGCCGGCTACGGTGACTATCGAGTTGGCGTTTGGGATTCTTTGAAATGCGTTCGACATTCAGTGCTATATGGTCATGAAAATCGTGTTTCATGCCTACGCACGAGCCCTGATGGCACTGCCATATGCACAGCCAGCTGGGATTGCACCATAAGGGTAAGCTTCATATCGCTTTTCTTTGGCTGTTCCTCCTACCTCAGTTAGTCATCTCCCATCTCATTATCTGTTGAAATAATGCTAGAAATTCATAAGGAAAAGATTTTTACGTGTGGTTCAACATTTATGAAAAGAGCCTTTTCGATCCGTTTCGAATATTTGGTCACTGCAAGAATGTGAATGTTATTAGCTGTACTCGTAATGTTTTTAAAGAATTTATATGCGTGCCGACATAACTGATCGAAAGATTTCGAACAACAAGTTCTTTGTCATATGCATCATTTGATCAGAATACACTTATTTTTCAGATCTGGGCCTAATTTCGCGGCGGCTTCTTTTCACTGATATGAAACGGATGCGCGACGATGCGCAGTCTAGTCAGTTGTAATATTCGTTTTAGAATTGCCAAAAAAAATTTTTTTGTTTCATTTATTTTGAGCGCTCCTACTTCGGTCTCTCCTTTTTCGGTCATTTTTGTATTGGCGAGCAAAAACTCAACGAGGAAGCCCTCAGTGCGAGAACATCTTTTAAAAAATTTCGCATTTTTACATTTTCTTTCATAGCATAGACAAATGTTGGGAGAATTTGCATGCAATTTTTTATCGGTGATCTATTCGCCGTAATTATATCTTCACATATTGGTGTTGATTTTTGCAAATAAGAATTCGTGATGGAATGATTGCCGCTGAAATTTTTTAAACTATTCAACTGAAATGAATAATGGTTTTTGAGAACATAAAATAAAAACGGAATTTAATGTGCAACATTGCAACAGAACTACGAAATCGCTTTGGAATATTTTTAAAAATTTCAATTGTTTTCTTTTTTATCAGGTGGATGTTGTAATTAGCTGCCATTTTGGGTACTGATTAGCTTGAAGTAGTTTTTGTGTATTTCTGAGCTGCAGACTTGAGTGATACTGCCTATGATATGGGACGTGTCGCTGTATCAGCAACAAACCCAACTGCGTAGTGCACCAAAGAATTCACTGTTCGTCGATTGTGTTCCACACAATTGTCGCAAACTGATGATGTTGCTTCACATGTTATTTATTATTGTTATGATTTCATTGCTGATATTACTATTATTATTAATGGTTCCTTGAAAGATGCAGCTGCAAAGGTATTCATTCGTTTAATAAACTTTTGCTGCTTTTTATGTAAAACCTGCATCAAATTAGCTTAAGCAAACATCATGCCACTGTTGAATCAGCGGCTAAATCGGGAGCACCAGAATAATGATATAATAATAGGCCATTAAATGAAGTTTCCTTTTCGAAGTATAAGCAGATTGACAGATGGGATATCCTTTGGTATTCTGGAATTATAATATCATGCATTCGAGGCACGAGGGTCACTTCAGAGCTCTGTCTTAAACCTCCACTTTCGCACTCACAGCGTAAATAGAGGCAAGCTGTGTGGATTGTGTGGAAAGCGTGAATTGAAAGTACATCTTCGCCGGTGTGGTCCTTCGAAAATTTCGAACAATTAAAACTTGCATGGTGCGGGAAACAAGGCATTTCGAGACTTTTCGCACCCCCTCCTCCTTCATAAGACTGTGATGTGTACCATTACCATCGTCCCTCCATCCTCTCATCCCTCCCCCCCCTCCCTCTCACTTTCGGCATTTTCCTTCCAGACTCCCAAAAATTTTAAGCATTCCCCGATCCTCGAAATTTCGGGCACCAACAAAATCCTCGAGCTGAAGTTTTATTATTCACTATTTTGTTAACAAAGTAAGCGGCGAAGATCGAAAAAATTTGACGACAGACTATCGAAGTGTTGTTGGAATTTGATCCAACTTCGGAGCTATGGCACGCTTCGGAACATTCAACTATTTTTTAACGAGTTTATACTCAACTATTTTTTAACGAGTTAAGGTATTCCATATGCTTTTCTATTTACGACTGGCCGCACTTTAATAATTCATACCTGACACTGTTGATCATTCTGGATAACGTAGTTGATATTAGTAAAGTCCATATATATTGATTTAAGAATCTCGGTTCCGGCTCACAGCGGATGGATGGCGGAAGCTAGTGGACATTTTTTCAACATTTCGGTCGATCTTTAAATTTTTTTTTTTGCAAAATGTGCCATTTATACTCTGCAGAATGGCTGTATGTAGTGCAATATACTGAAAAATAAACAATTTTTAAGGATTATTACTTCATCTAATGCTGGTATGATCTTTCAAGACGCGTACAAGTAGTGTAGCTTTTCCATACACAGGCTGCTCACAGAATTCACGTTCTATCATAATCGTATATGACATTGCTACTGTTGTCGGTTTCGTGCATCTGCGGTAGCTCTTCGAATTTATCGGTTGCGAATACAAGAAAGTGAACTACTGCTGTTATGAGCACTCATCCGTTTTGAAGTTTTCGGTTCTTTTCAACATTATTTGTGCCTCTTCCGTTGTTCCCTTCAGTCTGAATTCTTTCTAGCACGATTCTCGCGTTTATGCACGACTGTGCGATCACCAAAAAAACTTCGTTAGCTGCGATCCTCGACCCTGACTGTTTTTGCATATCAGACGATAACGAGGACCGGAGCGCCCGCCAATTCGTTCTCTGACTTCTTCCGTATGACAGAATTCATTTCCCGCATGGCAGTAATGGAAACCTTCACAGATGAGATGAACGTGAATGAGAAATGGCAGAAATTTTGTTGGGGAAATGAAATTAGGCGGTTTGTGAGAGGAAAAAAGATAGTAATGTTAATAACGTTTTACAGCGCAAATTGACAAATTTGAGTTTATGCTGCTGAATTCGGGTGTCATTGTTGGTTCGCTGTGTAAGGCTGCCAATTGCAGTGAACCGTTCGTTATATTTTGGCTGATGTTTGTGGAATCTTTTCGTTGCACTTCAATGAGATAGAGAAAACAACAGCAACTTTTCATTCGTTTTTTATGCCACATAAGAAAACGAACACGAAACCCCAGTTGTGATTTTTTATAAAGTCGGAATTGAGAAAAAAAAGAATCTCCAACCAGCCTAATAGCGGCGCACTACGTGTAAAAGTAGCAACCAATTCTGAGCAATGGCATGAAACAACTTAAAAGACATTATTGTGTATGGCAATCAATGGAAGCTATGCATCCACAAGCGGGATCCGAACCTAGGACCTTCCGCATGCCGCGTAGGTGCCCTAACAGAGTGGTTTTTCTCGCAAAACGCATCAAACTGGGGAACGACGGTTTTTGATAGTACTCACGCTCAAAAAACAAGCAAGCATGAAACGTGCGATACTTTGGCGAATAGTCGTACTAATAGCGCGGCGCAATCAGTCAACATTCGTTATTTGTGCATCACCAGTTTAGGGTACACTGATGCTTCTGGAAGAGGCAACTAACGTGGAGAGCGCATCATTGTGCATGTGTCGATGGGCGTTATCGGCTTCGAAGGGGCAAGTTTTGTGAGCATTCGAATCCGGTTTCCGAGTGTACAGCAGCGTTTGCAAAAGAGCACTAAGAGGAAGAGAGGCGTCCGAAACGCACTGACCGCTGAAACATCAACCTGTTCACTGCAACACACCCCAACGTTGCTGTGTAGAAATCCATTTTTTCGTTTTGCCTACCCGAACGGTCTGCTTAGTGTGTGCGTTCAATAGTAAAACGGCCGCATTCGATACTCCAAAATGGCGTTGCTCGTAAGCTGAGCAACGATCAGCTGCTTGAATTCCATTCGAATGGGCCTTATGCGCACATCTGCGGGAATTTGGCAACATTTACAGTGGTTGCATATGTCTGTTAGCATTCTCCCACACTTTTCAGTGGTTATCGTAAATGAGAACCTTGAAGGCTAAACGACAGAATCAGTTGCGTTATTGCCTCTCCATGGTATATTTTCAAGAGAGTTGCGATGTTGACTTGAAAGAAAATCCTTGCAAACGGCGCTGTTTTAACAGCGTCGAATTTCTCTCCGTGCTTCTGCGTAACCCATAGAAAGGAATACTAATTTGATCGTTTGAATATATCATTTCATATCAAGCTGTAAACGATCTTAGCAATCTTGACGCAAAACGAATGTCATTGTTTATCACCTAATTTTAAATCCGGAAATCAAATCGTGCAACTTCTTATAATTCATGCAAACATATTTTTCTTATACTTTTTGCTGCAAGCCATAATTTCGTTCACCAAAATTCTCTCCACATTTCTTCCATTTTTACACTTCAGTTTTCCTACACTGGCCAGCATTGGTCTTAGCTCTGACTGCATATAATTGTAACCGATTAATCCACCTTAACATTATTTCTTTGCTTTCTGACTTTTCCGATTGCTAAATATTCGATTTGTAAGCGCTTTGACAGCCCATGAGTATGATACGAGCCCATTCGCCCGCGCAGAACACGAACACTTTCGATGATAAGCTTGCGATTTTTGGACGGCGAATCGGCGTGCTTTTGAATTGATGAAAACCTTCGCTGTTCGTTGCTTTAGAAAACGGTGAAAAATTACATTTGCCATTTCGTGCTTGCTGACTACTTTACTTTCTCGCTATTTCGTGTTTTCTTGTTGCTCACAGAGGTATTTTATTCGATTTTGCTTGCACTGTGTTTTGACTCTTCCATATAGGCTCCGTTATTTCTGAAGCGTTTACCTTTAATCTCTCCCAACATTAGAGTACATAAATTTTGAATACTTTTTGTTAATGCTCTGGCTATACGCCCAGCACTTCAAAAACAATGCATTTGCCACTGGATGTGCAGTCGCATTGTACAACTGCATATTGACGACCACCACATATTCGGAATAAATAGAATGCAGACATCAAGAGTGAACGCCCTTTCATGATTTTGTTCTGGTAAAAATAGGTACCCATCGAGGAGGATGGCTGTTGCATAGTAAATAATTTTCACTGAAATAACCTCCCAAGAAGAAAAGGAGGTGCGTAATTCGGTGGTTCAGTGCGGTACGATCGAATAAGCCTATTTAGGTCTAAGAACTCTTAAAACGTCATTCGTAGTGGTCCAGCAAATAGTTGTCTTGCGCGAAGACCTGCCCGAGAGACCCTCCCTTTGCAGCGAACCTTCGGGCATATGTAACCGATTATGAGAGGAATTTTGAGAACTTTTGAATGGGAATAGGCTCACTGTGGCCGGATTGCTCTCAACTCAAATATGCCATCTCTTTCTCTTTCTCTTTCTCTTGAGTTTCCTTTTCGACGCTGGACTTCCATCTGTACGGCAAATATCCCACATACACAAGGAAATGTCTACATGAGCTGAAAATTTATTGTTGTTGATGCACCATGTGATTGCAACATTTGACAACAGAATTCGTACATTGGTTACATGCATTGTACCAAAGTTTTTAGCACAATAGTATACTTGTACTTCTTTTTCAACAACGATATAATGCTGTATTTGCGCGCCCTTTCGAAACCCAGATGTACTGTATTTATATTGTACTTGCTGGTTCAGACTGCTGAAACGATAAAATCTGATCGTAGACAAGCTCCGAAATAAATTGTTTTCTTCATCAAAAACTCAATGAATGCAAATGTCATGGGGTGGGATTGTTAAGACAGTTCATTCGAACGTACTTCACAATCCTGAAGGTCCTCGTGACCTTCTTTCAAATATTCCAAAAAGTTAACTAGACAAGCGTCACAGCATTCCTGTATGCAGAGAATTAGCAATTGAAAGGGCGTTCTTTTCGGGAGCAATACAAAACAAGTATAGGAAGACGAAATATATCGAAGGTGATGGTCGAAAAGTCAAGAGTACCCGTTGGTTATGAGCCTTAGCTAAATGCACTTGAGTAAATCATCGAGCAACATGAAGCAAAACAGTTGGGAAATGCGAGGTACAACGAGAAAACGAAATTAAAAACACAGGAACCGAAAATACAGCGGACACACTATTCTCTTTGTAAAAGCACAGACATCAGCTGCTCGAGCAAACGCGTATACGAACATTCAGTCTTTGAAGGAGAGGATGATGAGAGGAGCTCCCGCTCATTCCTTTGGCAAATGCTGTATTATGCATGGACGTGCTTGCACGCATGTCGGCTTTTAAAGGTGCTGTACAAGTGAGCGCTGTTGCTGAAGCGTTTTAATCTTTTTGAGTTTCTCCTATTTCTCCTGCTACCCTTCAAAAAAAAAGCGATAGGCAGACAATGTAGTTTCTATGCGAACAGCCTAACAATCATTTCAGGAGCAAGCTAGACATTAGCGACATAAGGAAGAAAGAATTAAAACGCCTGCAGGAATCAACAATTCAAGTGATGAGCAACACAATCATAGATCATCGCGCTATTCCTCCACCGTTTTAAACAAAACAAATACTCGGATATGATAAAGCGCACGCACAACGGATTGTTACGAGAGAAAGGCAATCGTTTTCTATGGTGAAAGTAAAACAGTATATTTATGAGTTGCATAACCATTAATGAGTGAATTCGACAAATATAAAGTTGTTTTGGGCGCAGGCTTCTAATGCTGTCTATACCGCACAAGAAAGACGGAAAACATCAATTGAAAAGAAAACGATTTCTAACATTTGATTGATGAACGCATCGCACCTTCCTAATAAAGCAAGACTGTCTCCTGCTTCCGGCTTTCAACAAAACTACATCAGCGATGTCATCCTTAACACAAAAGTAAGCGCTCCTTTATATAGCAGAGAGAAGTTCAACGACTCTGACCAGCATTATTACATTCAAATCGAATTTCGCATAGACGTTCCGCCTCTAGCTAAGTTTTCCTCACCTTACATATGACTCTCAGCAAAGAATCGACTTCTGTACGGCATCTCGGTTGCCTTCAGACCGTTTGGCTATGTCAGTTGCAGCGACCATGCGACTATGTTGAGTTATGCGACTATCCTTTTGGAAATGATATATCAAGCCGGTTACTTCGTCTCTCTTCGAAATCATCAATTTCATCCTCAGTGAACTCGAACATGCCACCATATGAGCTGAAAAATTTACCGTCACCTGTTATCTGAGCTGATTACTGCCGTTGCTTCTTTGAAATCCGTGAAACCTTGTATTCCTTCCTTAAAGGGTACGCATCGTTCCCGATTGACTCAGTTGCTACTCTACATACGAACGACTCCTCGACACCCACGCCATCCAAGATTTGCAAGTAGGCTCGCTTAACCGCCTGCGCCGTTCATTTCTTCGAACTCAGAAATGCATTTTTGAGAAATCCATCCTCGATACAACGGATCAGTGCGCAATAAGCGAATCATTGATTCACCTTAGCTCCAAATGTCGAAACCCACAGAAGCCGCAACCGACCCCTTCACGCTTGCCACAACCTTCTGCTTGATCTCTTTCAGTGGCCACTCTAGAATAAAGGAAAAATCACCTTGCGAATTTGGAGAAAACGCTGATGAATATTTGTCAGAGCTGAATACTCGCCAAACTAGTGCCCGAGGAAGAAGATTAAAGACGTATTGGTATCGATAATGGGTTCTGAAGAACGTCGTGCAGCCGTTCTTTCCTGCGCTATCTTGAGTTCCTTTATCCGATTTTCCTCAAGATCCTTCAAGCGTTGTTGGTGGTAAACTTCCTTCTATCGGGCTTTACCGACGGCTGAGTGCTTTCGTCAGCTCTGAATATTCGGCTTCATATCGGACTTCCGGAGGTCTTACAGCACTCTTTGTGTTCGAACTTTTTAGTTCACACTGTCACATGTCGGACACTTGCAGTCTCTCTGTCACTTCGAAAAAATGTCATACCGCGTGCGACAGCCCAGGCTTTATGCCCCGTCGCAGCGAGCTTGAGGGTGGCTTAGTTAGAAGACATGGGATGTCAACAGCTGGAAAGAGGAAAATACACTTAACCAACAAAAAGAAGTAAATGTAACCAATAGAAGTAAATGCCATTGTCTTCACTTCGTCAAATAGCATTTTCTTCTGTCCCTCGCAAATCTGCAACAGTGAGATGTCTGATTTTCTAAATGTCCTCCATTAAAAGGCAGTCTTTAAGGAAGAACTGCTCCTAGTGAGGGCGACGCAATACAAATTGAAAAGCGGAAAAGAAAACGAACCCGTGAAACATAGTGGAACAGTTAGGGAAACGAAAACAATTCCTTACATTTAATGATTTCGTTGAACGTGTATAATGGGAAGTTCAACACGCATTTCCACGCATTTCCAAACAAATGCTTTGTTTATTCCCATAGCCTGTAAGAGAGACAGGACGTAATGCTCAAATTTTAATATGGAAGGCTCAGCAACGTTACTCTGAATTTTTAAAAAATTAAGTGCGTTTTTAAGTGGTACGGCTTGCCTACAAATAGTAAGTTTAAACACAGTGAAAAACGGCACGATGCACTCAGGTATTTTCTTTTAAAAAACTGGAACGGTACTGTACTGGTACCATCCTCGAAAACCCGGCTGCAGTGTACCTACGCTGCACTTGTGATATAAATTTGGCACGATGCTCTACTACGCCTCTCAAAAGCATCAGTATAGTACGAAAAACACCACGCTTTTTGATAAGACGACATTACTGGTTGCATGTATGCGTACAATTGCAAATTACTTTTCTAGTGATCGTTTAAATAGGCGTGATTTTGCACATGCTTCATCGACAAATTGATCTCACGATCTCAGTCTAATTTTGGTGAGTTGTTTTGGAGGCGAAATTCCACTTGGCATTGAGGGATGGGTGGTGGCTATGTAGCAAACAGCGAAATTCGGCATTTCTGGTTTTTGAGATCGGTAGATAAACAATCTTTACGCTGTGGCCAATTGCAAGAAAGTGCTTTTTTTCTACCATCTCTTCCTCTTTCATCGTCAATTGCTACGTTCGCTGGTTAAAATATTGAAATACACCTCCCTTGGTAATATAAGAATTTCTTTTCGAAAAGTTTTTCACCTATCAGCTGTGCGTTTCATCTAGTCGTTTTCCGTAGTGATTTATATCGTAGGTTTTTATCGCAGACAGCTTGGCAAAATATGGCAATCGGATAAGGGGAGCTGATTTTTGAGTTGCTTTGTTGTTTATAAAAGCAACCTAAAAAGATTCAATTATTGTCTGCTACGTTTGTTTTCACAAGCGCATTTGCATACTTAATTAAGGCGAACGGTTGAACGCGCGCTTCGTTTCGAGTGCAACCGGCGAACATTATGTACAGCGGTAGTATTTTTTTTTAAAAAACGATCGTTTCGTTACCGATCGTTTTTTTCTAAACTGATTTTTACAAAATTTTTTCATTCATTTTTTTCGGGAATTCCTCCAACGTTACAATGTTTCTTTTTTTTGTTCTAAAGCACTTGGAGAAAATTTGATTTCGATGAAGCCGTATGTGCTAAAAATTTTGCCATACAATTTCTTGTTCCGAACGAATTGTAAAGAATGTGATAAAGTTCAGTGATCAGGTAGCAGAAGGATTTTTATTGTCCACTTAGGATGATAAACACATAGGAAGCTGGCTCAATGCCAGAAAACGGCTTTATCTATTTCATAGAAGTCTTTGTTCGGTAATGTTCTCAACAAGCACATGATTTCCGCTCGAAAACATGCTTTGATGATGCTACGACCTTGAATGTCGACTTTCCCTTCTTATTGTCGTTCTATACGCTCTTCGCCTGATGCCAACCGACTTAGCTCCCCTCCAATGCGCATCACTGTTTTCTTATTGTCATGCTGTGATTATGTTGCTTGCTGCCCTTTATTTCAAAAATTCTTTAATTCTTTAGTGTCAAAATTGTACTGCACTAAAGGAATGAAGTCCCACAGTAAAAATTCTTTAATTTCAAAGTTTTCAGAAATTTACCATCTTTTTAGTTCATACTTAAAAGAAGGTCAACCAGCTTACTTGACTTATCGGCAAAACCATATGAGAAGCGATATGTTTCTTCCATTCTACGCTCACTAACTGCAGGGTGATTTGTGACCTGCTGCCAATTAATGTTTCCGTTTATTGTTCGTGTTTTCCGAATTCAGCTATTATAATAAGTACCAGCTGGACTCCTATGTTCCATCACCTTCTCCAGTATTTTCATCTTGTATTTCTTCCTCCTCTTCTCGAAGCTTTTAGATATGATCACCAAATGCAAAGGAATTCGTTGGCAAGTTGGTTGCTATACTAGCATACTGCTCGGCGCACAGGGGTTGCTCTTTAGCTGGTAGCTTTGTGGGAGAACGGAGCGGCTTACATTTATTATGCGTCATTGAATGAGAGGGGAACATCACGCTTGAAGATAAAACGCAACCTCAGCGCTACATTTGGCTCCGCATGTGGTAGAGTTTTCTACTGGACTTGTCTATGAGGAGAAATTTTGGAATTTCTTTTTTTTTTCAGAAGAGAAAAATGGTAGCTTTGTGGGAGAACGGAGCGGCTTACATTTATTATGCGTCATTGAATGAGAGGGGAACATCACGCTTGAAGATAAAACGCAACCTCAGCGCTACATTTGGCTCCGCATGTGGTAGAGTTTTCTACTGGACTTGTCTATGAGGAGAAATTTTGGAATTTCTTTTTTTTTTTCAGAAGAGAAATACGGCAGACGTACTCTTTCTTCTGAGAATTTAATTTTTTTAAAAGCAATGTTTAGTCTTTTAGCGTTCTGTACAATATTCCTGCATGCGCGAAAGACAAGTGATATGCTACTGAGCATCATCAGCAGTGATGACTGGCAAATAGGCTCGACTGCACTCTGACCTCCGAGAAGAATGGAACCTTCAGGTCAAAATTACGAAAACCTGGCTCATACTGCGGCTGCTCTCTCGCAGATGGCCTGGTTTTGGCTCCGGGCTTCGGACGTGACTCTTCTCCGACTACATTTTGGAACTACTTCACTATTTCGGCATCATGGCATCTTCAGGAACTCGAATTTGATGTTGTCTTTTTCGAGGATACCGAGGATTTTTTTCGGCTCTGGAGCCCTCGTATTATTATTTCGCAGGCGCAGGTTAAGTGCCTGTCCACTCATTTATTCAGCTTATTCATCTTCGAGCTTGTTTCAGGTTGTTCGTAGTTGGTGGAAGTGTTTGAAATGAACGGTAATTCGTCGATGGCACTTCGGAGCATTGTTCTGCTCATTCTGTCAAGGCTGTCGTTGGCGCAGTTTGACGCATCAGAATGCGGAATCAAGAAGGTATTTCACTTTAACGCTAAAATATTGCAAAATATAATAAAAACGATTTTCGAAGATTTGGCAGCTGTACATAAAACATATTGATTGCACCGACAGGTCGCTTTGGCATGCTTACACGATATCCTAGCTATCTTTGAACCATCTAAATAGTTGCCTTTTCGGCAGTGTTCCCAAGAATCTGAGCATGCCAACGTTTCCAGGAAGTGGGACTTAACGAATGCAGTCAGAAACACTACTCTGCATACTAATTTGGTTAATATTTTGAGATAGAGCAGTCTTTTATTTTATTTTACTCAGACTTACAGACAACACTGCATAAAGGCCAGTGAAAACACAGTTCGCAAGCGTAGGCTTGTGACGTTATGCGCTCATCAGAATTGTTGCGTTATATGCATGGTGGGACTGACATAAATAGGTGACCACAGTTTCGATGTGACAAGTTCACGGTAGCTCAGTCTGTGTAACGTTCGCCCAACAAATATGGAAAGTGGAGGATTTCGTTTGCAGACTACATTTTCACTGGCCTGTACACATGATGCTGTGTATTTGACCTTACAGCTTACTGTGATGCCATAAAATTTCGTAATACCTGAATTTCAGGTTCCCAGAACCTAATTTTAGTTATATAACTTAGGGTCTTATGAAACATAGGTTACTTGCAGTCTTTAGGAACGAGCTGTGTCCAGTTTTCAGCAGTAGCGTCATTCTTTTCTTCTTGCTTTTTGCTTTCTTCGTCTTCGTTTAGGGACCTCCAACAGCAATAATATGTGAACAGGGCTAAACGAAAGAGGAATAAGAAGTGAGCAAAGAACGTAACAATCAGAAAATCATATAATTATTGGAGCAATCATAGCTTTCACTGCTTCACTTAAAATAGTGCTTCCGGAACTCGTTCGGAGGATCGATTTCGACATCTTCTGCTGTTTAGAACTCCGGGACCATAGCTCCTGTTCAGTGTTGGCCGTAACGAATAGAATTGATATAATAACAGTTTTCCTTCTATCTTGCTACAGGCCTTGGGCGATTGACAGTTTGCTCAGTCAGACTCGATCAAATTCGGTTTTGAAGTTCAAGCGTTTTATTCTAATTCCTGTTTTGAGATCTTAGAAGTTGGTGTTAAGTAAAGTCGCAGGAGAATACCCTAATTACAGTTCCATTTTTCAACCACAGTCCCCACCTTCAAAAAAACCTCTTCAGGTTCAGTCACAGTCCTTGTCTACCTTCCAATGTTCATCCAATATCGGAACAGCCCCAAGGTTCTTGTCAGGTTTTTTCGGAGACTTGCCGCATCCGTTCATAGTGGGATCTTATCGTGTAAAGAAGTTTTTAGGTTTAAATAGCATAAAAATGTGCACGCAAATAGTCGATAGGATAGAAGAATAGGTGGTACGTTGGGAATGAATTTCAGAAAAGGGTTACGCCACACTCGCGCAGAAAGAGCAGGACATAAGTCGTGGCACTCATGTCTACACGGGATGTTGGCACTAAAGTGAGGATGGGTGCTTAATGCCTTTTTTAGGCAGAGGGGAGAAAGGTGGAGGGGAAAGAGACAAACCTTTTCATTTCAGCAAACTCATTTAGCTCAATGAACACAAATCTTGACACTCATTTCAGTGATTTTATGGTGCAGAAGTTGTCGCTTATTAAAATATAAAGTATGGGCTTCGTTTTTTGAGCGGGAGAACTTCGGAGCAATATGAATTTCAGTGCTTGCACTAGGCTTTTTTTCCAAATTGAATACTGTTTATAATAAATTTTGATTCTAAAGCAGCCTGAGCTAGAATGCTATAGCACATAATTATTACTTACAAAAACTTTCCGCTCACATTTCGACAATGAATAATATCCTGAAGTAGTTTTTCAGGGTTGTTTGTTTATTCCGATAAGCTGTCAGCATCATAACATTTGCCGGGATATATTCAGTTTTGCACCTGCAAGTGATGGATGGGTTACCATGGAAATTTTTAATACCGCCTCGGATCCATCGTCGAATTATGTTGCTATCGGATTTTCAAAAGACAATTTAATGGTAGGTGATTAAACTTTAAGAGTTTACATGTCCACATAAATTCCTTTATTCCTTTTTGTGTTGATACTAGCTACTTGATAGTTCCGTACCGGTTAAATTTCACGCACCGTGGAGTGCCTTTCTGTACATATCTTCAAGCTTCTATACTGGATTACATTATAATTGTTGATATGTAGGCTGTTGCGTCTTAAGGATGCGGCAAAAGTTTGTTCACGTTGAATATTACGCTGTGGATATGAGCTGATTTATCTTGAGAGGTACTTCATTTGAAAATGCGGCAACTATTTGAGGAAGCCAGAGTTTACGGTTAGATTAAACGAAAAAAAAAAGAGATATTTTCAGGTTTAGACCCCAAAAATGTTAACTCGCCAGTGGCTTGGAATTTAACGTTTCGCTATAAAGGATGGTTTAGTATGTCATACCATTTCACAGACGAACGGAAACAATTTGATTTTGGAGTATACTGTGAGGCGTATTATATGGGATGGAAAGATGGAACACATTCCGTCGTTTCAATTCCAAAGCTCTTGCACTTCCCAGGAAAGCACATTGTTTCGTCTTTTTTTTCGACGCATGAAAGAGAAAGGGTGAAAAGCGATCAGCGAGTTTTTTAAACGAATATATTTTCTATCGTAGGGAGAGGAACCAGTAACGCATTGTGGTTTTAATGAGGGGAACATCGGTGAAGTGCATCTATCGTATAACGATGGCAAATCAAATGTACCTCTCAAAGAGAACGAACAGGTTCGTCTTTTTTTTCATCACATATATAGAAAAGTTCGCCAATCAAATTATTTTTCAAACATCTAAATTAAAGTGAAACGGTGTTTGTAATATATTGTTATTCCATTGTCTAAATAATCATACAATATTTCCCATCTTCGGGGCTTTGAACGTCCAAGTCGGTGAAAATGTTACACGATGAGTCGCTAGAGGAAATGAGTTTGATGCGTTGTTGTGACGAGTATCGGCAAGAAAGCGAAAAATGAGTAAAGGTATTGGCGATTTCATATTCTAAAAAAAGACATCAGAAGGTTCTTTGGCTGATGGCGATTTAAGTTCTTCGGCACTGACACAACGTTAGTCTATCGAGCCGTGTGTTGTTTGGCGTACTCGAGAAGCACGGTTTTGTATTCTATCCATAGCGATTGGAGCAGCCATATTTTAAGTTAGCCTCGAAGTGGTTGTCGCAGAAGCGAAGAACAATGGTCTGTTCATAAATTTGTATATACCGTCAGCTGAGGTAGAGGAGCTGTGAAAGTTTTCTTGCGGTGACAAAGACTTTTCTATCATGACGATTTTTACTTGAAGTTCGCATTTTTTTTGGGCACATAAGCACTCATATTGCACTTGATGAGCCTATTCCTCTGTGAAAGTTTTCTTGCGGTGACAAAGACTTTTCTATCATGACGATTTTTACTTGAAGTTCGCATTTTTTTTTGGGCACATAAGCACTCATATTGCACTTGATGAGCCTATTCCTCTCAGGCGATCCCCAATGAGCCTTACTTTGCAATTTCCAGTTATTCAAGTCACAAATGCAGTATATCAATTTCATGTAACACAGTCCGTTATTCCTGCAAAGCCTTTCCAAGTGGCAATGGCTTTCCAAGTGGCTTTGCAACAGATGCCGCTATTTTTTTTTATTTCAGGCGAAAGAGGAAAAAACAATAGAGTTGATAGAAGCGCGTCGCGAAGATGGCAAAATGTACTGCAAATTTCGTCAGCGCATTGCTGGCGATCATGAACATTTGCCAAACCTGAACGACACGTACAGTATTCTTCTCGCTCATGGAGTAGCAAAGGACCCGAAAAGTTCGTTTCGAGCAAAAGCTTGCTATAGCTTGTCGAATGAAATCTCCAACACCACCCCCACCTACCCCTCACCAACCCTTCCCCTCTTTCGAGCTTAGCTTGCTGCTCCTAGAATAGAACTCCCTCTTCTTCAGACCTAGCGGGAAATAGAGCTTTCCTCCACCCCTGCTGTCCCCCATCACTTCATATAGAGCCTATCCCTTGTCCTCTTCTTTCCCAAATTTTTTCCGGAAGTCAAAAAATTTCCCTGTAGCAATATAACTCGCCTAATTTGCCCTCAAAACTGCATTCTTCAAGCCGCTGTGCTCAGCATGTTTGAATAAGATTGATCCAAAAATGGATAAAGGGGCTTTAACGTATTAGTTTAGAGAACTTTGACTTCAGAAACAACAAAAATTCAGTCAAAAGTCAAGGAGCATTGTAAACATGCTGGAATCGACCGTGATTGTGGCATGTAATAGGAACTACTAAGTGAATACACTCTCAAAGTGAAGAAAAAATGCTATGTTTACGCTCCTCCCATGTTTTTTAAACATTTGCTGGCATATTTTGCATACTAGCTTACTCTATCCCCGTTATATTTTCAACCAAGTTATGAAAAAAAGAACTGTGTGAGGAAAAATTATTAAGGTACCCATTTCATAAACGTATTTGTGTGCTATGGCAACTCTTCGATGAACGCGTTTGTGAGGTTGAGCTTCTTCTTGGGGTTTCTTGAAAGGTAGAGCCACCTCTTATGTCGCGAGGCCGCCAAAAATAAACTCCCTGGGGCTGTTTTCGAGGTAATGTCCTCTTTGAACAAACTGTTCCATGCTATTTCTGTTTCTTGGGACTCCAAAAGCTTTCAGTTTTTTAGAGCTTTTTTATTCTTTGCAGCCAAAGGAAACGCGTTCAAAAAGTGGGCTTTTTTTAGTCATTGGAAGGGTAAATCTTTTTAAAGGACGGCGATTTGATTTAGACTTTGTTTTTTAATAAGAAATCTAGCTGTATGCATCATCAGCCCATAATCGCGTATGAGTATCGCCTTCCCAATATTCGAGAAAGTTAAGGAGTCGCTGATTTTGGACGAGGCAAGTTCGGCATGTAGCTGATGTGGCCGACTTATAACAACGACGCTACATTACTAAAAATATGTTGCTGACTTTTCGTTTCTCTTTAATACTTTTTAGCAGAATGTTCATTTCCTCTTAATTTTTCTTAACTGAATTAAAAGTCATTCTTAAAATTCGAAATGTGGATGGTCTTGATGGTTATCCTGTTTGATTATAACGAAAACGCTTTTTATTGGTTATGAATAACGAAAGAAAAGAAACAAGCAGCCTCGCTTTCGAAAATACTTATTGGGATGTTCGATCTCCTTAGAAGTTGCTCGACGAACTTCTTGATGCCGAGGATAGTGCATATTTTCATTAGAGAGGAAA
>JPKZ01020809.1:70619-91265 GCA_000803305.1 Toxocara canis | reverse complement strand
GGTGCGGGGACTGTACTTGGATTGATTTAAACGAAGCAATAAATTGAGATCGTGTGATATTTGCGAACATTTACTACTTCATCCTGAACAGTGTTCAGTGGTCTTGGGGGATGTTGTTAATACATATTCCGCTGTATTAAGTTTACATTTGGCAACTATATGTTGCACAGGTTTTTCCATTCACAAGAACCTCCTTTCCCACCGATCATCCCACCTAATGGGTAACTTTTGTCATTTAAAAAAAGTTTTTTGAAGGGATTTCTGTGCATTCACTGGACACGAGTTCCGATGATTTTCCCATCGCAGCTCCGGGCAAATTCAACGTAGCGATGTTTAGCAGCGAATCGACCGAAGCGATGAAGCCAAGTGAGGAACCAACAGACTCCTCTCCTTCAAAGAAAGCTAGGCGAATCTTCGTGCTTATTCACGGTTAGCTAACTTCTTTGCGTGCACTTTCAATAACTGCGTTCCGCTAATCAGCAACTGCAGGCAACCATAAAAAGGACTATCGAACACATGGGCGATTATCATACTGTTTAATTTAGTGAGAATAGTTTTGATACATCGCAGTGCTCCTGCCCGTAGATTTTCTGAATGTTTTCAAAAACATTGTGTTCAGTACTGCTTTTCAAGTAACCTTGATACGATCACTATGCAGGTGACGCGAAGTAAGTCATCTGAAAAACGTGAAAGCAATCCTTGAACTCTTTCTCACTTTCACGATTTTTTGCAATAATCATAAGTAAAAGATAGAGCTTTGTGAATCCTCGTATGAAAATCTAAGTATTCTAGAAGGTTTTCCACCTGCCTGGATAAGGGAACAGTGAACGATGAATTGGAACGAGGTTTTTGTGGAGGTCGAAAAATACTGAACGAATGAATCGGGATATTAGGTGCCGAAATTAAATGTTCAACGAAATAATGTTTATGGGGTGTGTTCTGAAATTTTTGCGTATAAAACTTCAAGTTATTAACATTTGAAAGTGCCAGAAAATCAGCTGTCTATATAAAACGCTCTTATGTTCCGCGAAACTTATTCTTAAAACTATGCGATAAATCTTTCGAAACAGTTCACAATCCTAAATTCACATAAGTTCATGTGAACTCACGTAAATTCGAAGTAATTCGCTTAAACTACCTAAACAGATAGCTTACGTGGTGTTCGGAAATATTCGGAAATGGAAACGTTGGTAAAATAAGCGCTGCAAACGACCGTTACGGCTATTTTCATAAGGTACATGAGGGAGGTCGGGGATTAGTGACACGCAGACGGCACTAAAAAATCCTTGGGAAATGCGATGCGCAAAAGATAGGCGAACGTTAATTGCCGTTGTTCTTCTCTTTAAATGTATTTGGGTGACTGTTTTCAAATTTCATTTGAGTTCAACTCTCCGGATGCTCAGTGATTCGTAGACCAACCAGCAGCTGTAGAAAATACAGCATTAAAACAACTTTGCGTCTATGATGGCAATGTTTTTTGATATCTTTTCACTTATTTGACGCAAAACTTCCAAGGAGACCCCTGATGACTGAATTTATTTCAGGTTCATATAGGCGACAAAACTGTTGAGGTGGATGTCAGTGTTTTCTTTTCAAGTTTTTGGAGCATGAAAGCTAATGTTAGGTTCAGTCGGTTATAGAATATTACTGAATTTAAGCGTTAGAGCAGTTTTTATTCTCCGAATTAGTTAGGAAGATGACTTAAATGAGGAAGGAAAGGAGGTCTGTTGAGAGGGATTCATTGGAGGTAATACGACAATAATACTGAACTTGAAGGAATGGTGATGATGGCTGCATGGTTCTTTGTCATCGCTGTAGCTATTGCAAGTGCTCGATATCTGCGCGGTTTCTTACCGTCTAAAACGCCGTTTGGTTTGCGCATTTGGTTTCATGTAAGAGATTGATGTTTTTTAAAAATTCTTAGCATTCAAACCATTGATGTGAATTCGGAAAGCAGTGCAATGAAGATGATGCGATGGACACTGCTATAAAATTTGAGTGAGTTTCTAAGTCTAATCAGTAAAATAAAGTTTTGTTCCGATAATTATTTTTCGTCTTTCTAAGTCTGATTCATTTAAATTAAATCTTTTAAAATGTTTGTTCGGGTTCATTTCCCGTATTTTCCGTGGTGAATTTTATGGATGATTAAGAAAGTGGAAGAAACTCCGTTCATCGAAGCCGAAACCGAAAGAAAAAGGAAGAAATAATATTTCTTATGTGCTGCATCTTTACGTCTGTATGGTAATGTTGTTACTATGCTTGAATATTCCATACGGTTTAGCCTACGCACTGTAACAGTGGACGTTTTTCGTGAAGTGCAGTGAGTACGATAAAAAGCGTAACGTCATTTCGTGTATAACTCAATTACGAAACAGTGATAGTCTGGAGTCGATGTGGGGGCAATTACGAAACACAGGTGGCAATTACGAAATAAAGGTGGCCTGATTGATTTAGTTGAACTTGAAACGGCTAGTTTTATTGAAATATATGGCGGCGGATCACAGGTTGCTTGCGGTGGAAAATACGGCAAACCTTTTAGTCGGAATTGTACTACCGTTGTTTCACAATCGTTCTACACATTTTCAAATAAGCAGTGGAAAGTGGCGCAGTGTTCAGCTAGTAGGGCCGTCGCCCCGCAAGCGAGAGATCAGGGGTTCGACTCCCTGCTGCTCCGTTATGCTTTCCACTGGCTGAAGTCACACACGATATGAATAGTGGTGCGAGTTTCACCAAAAAATATAAGGCTGTCAGCACAAAGAAAAATTCTAATTTAGGTAACGTTAAAAAAGTAGGATCAGGGCAATCGGACTGATAGCACATAGAAACTTTAAGATGTGCTTTTCTTGTAATTCGAGAGCTTGAGCTATTCGATATATAGCTGCCATAAGACTTTCGACTGCTTAGCTCTTTACTGGCTGACAGCCTCAGAAGGCTTCGATTGAACCTCAGAAGCCAAGGAATAGGGAGATGTTTTTTATGGTCGATGGTATCGCTACTTATCTGTAATGACAAATACACGAAGTCACCTCACCTTCCAGATTCATCGTACGTTGAACGTGATCGGTGTGATTGCGATGTTAGTCGCAGTATTCTTTGCGTTCATGGGTAAAGGATGGCGTTGGACGGGTCCGGCTGTGGGACGCTCTGAAGCTTCGAACACCTCGCCAGGAGCAATTCATTCACTTGTACGGTTTATTTCAGATTTGATTTATCTCTTTTAACATTTGATCTAACCGTTTTTGTGTGATTTTAGAAGCAGCTGCCCCAAGACGAAATGGTAAAGGTCTGTCACGTTTTCTGTTCCAGAGTACTTTTTGCTGGATTTCCATAAGCTCCTCATATTTACGGAGCGGAGATGTATTCGTTGCAAGCAGGCTTTGATAAACGCTAATTTATACATGCCACTGCTGAAGGACTTCTCTCACACTTTTGACTTTTGTAAACGTATGTATATTTTATCTAGTGCAGTTTAATTTTTTAGTTGTTTTTGCTTGATTAGTAGTAAAATTTTTGATTGAAATTAAGCTTTACACATTGTAGATCGGTGCTGTATCTGTATGTCTTGCCGTACTGCAGCCAATTGGCGGCTTGCTTCGCTGCGCTCCAGACGCGAGAGCAAGACCAATTTTCAATTGGATGCACAGGATATCGGGAATGCTCGCATTCATTCTTGCTGGTGATTATTTTATCTTTCGTAAATACCGCGCCTATTAGAAGTGTTCAATTAAATTGCATAACACCAAACAAAAATAGCAACTAGGATATTAAAGAATACCTTCAGTAAATTAATAATTCTTTTTCCTTGTTATATTCAACAAACATGCTCGTAATAAAGAACCTCAACTTTTACTTTCGTTTTTACTAAGAGTCTTTAGAATATCAATTCTCTTCACATATATTGCATAGAGGCACAGATAGAAATTGTGCAACAGAGAGCTACGCATTTACTGCATTTGTGGAGTAGATAACGTTTACGAAATGTATGAATGCTAGTAACGAGTGAATGAATAATGAATTGCTGTCCAACGTAAGCCCGAGGCATTTGCAATGATTTTTTAAGCAGACGAAATTCGTATACTGGCCGTTGGCCGCATTGTTATCATGCAATGTTTCAAGCTGAAATCGTACTTCACTTTAAGCAATCGCCATTCTCATAGCAGCTATATTTTTCCACGTATGGAGCAGTCGAATTTGGGCAATTATCTTTATCATGTTTTACATTCTTCTCGTCATTCTTTTCCTCATCGCAGCCGAGGTGAGCAGCTGTTGTCTTAGTTGAAAAAAAAAAAACTGAAATCCTTTTCGAGGTTTTCTTTGTGCTTAATCATATTTTACCGATCATTTTGTCCATTCGGTCGTTTCTTTTAAAAGTTGAGACAAGAAATGAATGATCATATTTGATCACTTAGCTGGTAACGTAAAGATTCGTTTCTGTAGCTGCTCGTTCTAATAGAAACTGTTGATGCTTGTAAAACGCCTCTTAGTTATTTCCCACATCGATTTTCGCAAACACTGCAATATTCATCGTTTTTTTTTTCCGAGCCGTTGCATTAAAACCACTCGAGAACAAACTGAATGTGTCGAGCACAGTTGTTTGCAAACGTAACATTCTTTACAAAAATGGGATGAACCTATTTTCAGGTGGCTGCGTTGAAATATCGACGTCAGCCAGCAGCGATATCGTTCGAGACGAATTCCGGCGGACAGCTTCGTGGTGAAACCGTGCACGTGGTTACGCGAGGCAAACAGGATCAGAAGGTAGTTAATTTCTTAGAGTAACGCAGTAACGCAAATGTTTGGTTATGTTTTCTCACATTTCCCCTTATATGCTTTTCACGGGGGTTCCTCTATCAGGCATCGTCAAATGCAAGTGAGCTTGTTTGACATTTTGTTGAGGACAACACTCAAAAGACAATAGAACTACTTGGCTGCATTCATTGTGCTGTTGATTATTCTGTAATCGCCAAAGCATGTAGAAAAGGTGGTGGCAAGAAGGCTGAAGACGTCGTTTCAGTGTGAAGTTCATCAATAAAATAATTTCCTTAAAATTACTGAATTACTGTTTTGTGATTTCGATGATATATTCATTTTTTTGCTAACTTCTGTGAAGTTATGTTAAATTCTGATGCATCTGATCGAGCTTAAAAAATGCTATCGAGCAAACTAATTTTCCAGCCAAATTGGTAATGCTTAGCGGCAGCTGAAAGTTTAAGTCTTATTTGGTATAAACACTGTCGTTCTGTGACTTGTATTAGAAGTCAGAAAATGTCGAGAAGAATGAGAATTGTCTTTTTTTCTTTTTTTTTAAATGCGCAGAGTCAATTCACCAATTTCGGAAATAGTGCATGAGAAGAAATCTTTTTTGTTTCTGGTGATGAGGCACGACACAGCAAGAGCGCCGAAACAACGGCAGGCGTGGGCTGCCCCTATTCCCATTTTTCCGAGGGGACATATAAGCATGGTTGGTTTAACATGCAGAAACATTGAAATATGCAAAATGAATGCATCACTACTCATCTGTCCAACGTCCTCCCTCATCCCGATCCCCCCACCTCCCCATCCTCCCCCCCTACCTGCCCATCTTTTCTAGTCCATCAACCAGCTGAGGATAGCCACAAGGCTCAAATAAGGGACATACGAAATAGAATCACTGTGCTACATGAAATTATCGCCGAATTTGTTAGACTGAGTACGAACGGAACGCGCCAAATTTCAGGAGCAAATTTTGGCGAGTACGCTCGTTTTTCTGTTCGCAGCAATGACGCTCGTTATTGCTGTCCTTCTCATACTTCTAATCGCATACTCCTGACGAGAGTCCAGCTGGTTTGTCATCTAGCTGTCAGCAGGTGTCTTTCGAACGTCCGATGCTCGTTGCTGCTCATTCACGGATGCCGTATAGCAGTTTTTTTTTTAAATGTTGACGACGTTTCTCATAACGATTGCATTTCATTACTGCTCGTCTGGGGAACGAAGGCATGTTCGATGAAAGCTAAAGAAAGCTATGCCAGAAGTATTTTTTAAGGGGATAAACTCTTAAGAATGGTAAATTTGTTTTTGGAAGTATATTTAGGAAGTCGGCAAGAAAGGAAGCGAGTGAATCAGATGGCAATGCCCACCTGTCTTTGTGCCGACTCCTCCTTAATCCTCCGATTCAGTCGCTAGAGCGGAGGGAGGTGGAGGGGAAAAAAATTGCATAGTATTTGTATCGCTGACATCGGTGGGCAACGACCAGTTTAAATAATGTGGGTGGGCGGCTTTCAAGAGATCATATTTAGAAACTCGTAGTCTGATTTAAGCAGCAATCGATAGAGGTAGTCAGTTACCGTAGCTGTCGTTGATGCGACTGGAGTCTAACATGCGATATTTTAAAGAGATTTCGATAGGTGTTTTTGCATCCACATATGAATGGTACAAATAAGAAATTCGACACTTTCCACTCAGGCTAAATACATATCGAACTACATAGAAGGAATTATTATTTTTAGATATTGTCATTGTGATCAAAAAGTGCTGTTTAGCAATAGCATTTCAGCGATGCCACTTTACAAGCCATTTTATAATGCGCTTTTCGCTGCAGCGAAAGCTCATCGTTGGCAGGTCATTCTGTGCATGGGTGCGTATGCACGTGTGTATTTCTGATTCACTCACGTACGTACGTATTTGTTTACTGTAAATGTCTGCCTGTCCGTTCGGCAGTTCCAACCCCTGAACCAGAACTTTGCAAACGTAGTTCGAGAACTCAAAAGCAAAGTTTGGGCATGACTCGTAAAATTTTTGGATGAGATGTAGCGCATGAAAAATAACCAGGTGGTAAAGAGTAGATGGGAATAATAAATGATTTCAAAACGAACACGCGAGACTAGAAACTGAACTTGTATGATGCGAAATGTTGCAAATTACGAAGTGCATTCAACAAACAGCTGGAAACATATGACTGTGGACGAGAAATACGAACTACTGGGAAAATGAGCACCAAACTTACGAGAAAACGGAGATCGCAAGCATCAAGAGCAACTGCTCAAGCGTGAGTTGAACCGAAAAATTTGTGCATAGCCATGCATGCTTCGCCTCACTTCCACATATTCATTCATTAGACGCTTTTACGGAAAACGCACATTGCTTCAATCGTCTAGCACGTTTTGCAACGTATTTTTGTGTCTTCTGTGCTTTTTGCAACTTCCTCTTTTGCAACTTATAAAGAGGAACTTACATTTTCAATCCCTTAATGTACGTCCTTCTTTATAAGCGTACTTGGTAGTTGTGTGTCTTCATGCTTACTCGATTGCATCAGTTCGAGAGGTACTCAAGCAGCACTCATCGAATCTTGAAATGTGGTTGATGACGAATGCAAGACTTGTCATGCCAAGTTTTATGTGCATTTTCAGAAGAAGTAATCCACACTTGAAAAAAAAACTCCAGAGATATGGAAATTCTGCGACAGACCTTTATCATTTAAAAGTAATCACATGTAATTTTTCCAAACCATTCTGATAACCATCAAAACAGCTTATCATTTTTTTTCTCATAAACGCATATACATTATTCTTGTATCGTACCATTCCTGTCCTATTAATGAATTTATTTTACAGCGTATTTACAAGGCCGAACATAAATATTCATGGAGTGCTGATGAATGAAACAGACGAAAATAGGTAAAACGAAAAGGATATTACAAAGACAGATAATGGATATAAAATGTACTGAACTCACACTTGCACGTGGTAGTTTAGTGGCAACGCATCAAATTCTAATGATTCGCCCCGGTTCCCAAGCGACCACAGTCATTTTCGCAGCCCATGAGTGCCTTTCAAATAAATAATTCCGGAGAACTGAGAAAAAGAAGCCTATGGCAAAAGTGCTCCATTGAGCCGTTGCTTGAATTCGCATGCTTTCAAAACGCTGAGTTCATCATGTTGCGAAAGGCGTATGATAACGACTACCATCTGTATTTTCGACCAGCTGCGCTGTTCGAGTTCAGATGAGCGAAAATTGCACGTTGAAATAGCGGTTGAAATGTTCAAATTTCTCATCTTTATTTGCATATCACAACGCCATACCATAAACAATGCTTGTGTGAAGTAACAGATGATCCTTACTATTCCACTTATGACCTCCGTAAGATACTGATGTCTAGACCGCCGTACTTGCCAGCTCGAACAGTACGCAGTGCTTAACTTATTTTAATGTATTCCCACAAGTACACCGCAGAAGAATGCATGAAAAAGCAAATGGCATATTTCTATGGATCCTATGGGTGTAATATATGATCACCTTTCCAAAGTCGAGTAAATTAAAAGACCATCGTCTTCTACTTAAGGTAATACAGCACAACGCGCAGAGGATAGGTAGAAACATCAACAATCATGATAGTTATAATCTGTTTCGAAATTCTAGTTGTTTCTTTCCTACCAAAAGCCAATGAATGGTTTCAGCAAAGGTCTGATCGAAACGGTTGAGCAATTCTTTGCAACGGTGATTCCCAGGACTTCGCAACGGTAGCATGAAAATTTCCAAAAAAAGGCTGGGAAACGATTTTTTAAGAATAAAAACTTGACTGATCATCGAAGAAAAATTTCACTCTGCTCATATTTCCCTTCCATCTTCTCGCAAAACCATATATAATTGAATGATGCGGTTGCTGTCAGCTTGAACTTTGTTGTTCAAAAGATTATGAAAGTCTACCGTTCTGGCTGAGCTGTTAAAAACGAAATATTCTCTCATGACTAAGTAAGTAAGTAGATACAAGATCAGCTTGTTGTTGGAACAAGGGGATGGTCGCAATCTACACACAAAATCAAAATTACGGAAAAAAAAAATCGTTTACAGAAAAATTGGTGTTGCTATACAGTGAAATGCGTTTCGCTACAAGGCGAAAGGTTATTTTGTACTTTCAATCACTCAAAACATACAGTATTTCTCTGTGTCATCATCAAACACAAACGCAAACACATGTGAAATTATTCAAATCTAAGTTCCACTGCACAATATTCACGGTAAAGTTAAAAGGTAGTCGTTCAAACTTTGTCGCAGCGCACACTCTTAAACTCACATATCCATGTGATAAAGCATACGCCGTTGCCGGTAATAATCCCCCCTTCCACCCTCCCACCCCCCCTCCTGCTCTCCCCTTCCTTCCTCATATAGGCGGTTTTGTTTCGAAAGGCACAACGACAGTTGTACGTTCTTCTAGCTACTCTTTTGCATGCGCTTTTAAGGTAGACCAGCGGAATAATTTTCGCAGAGTTGAATTTCTGAGAAGGGAATATTTGATAATACCGCGCAGAACGTTGCAAACTACATTGTACATTAAAGATAGTTCGCAAGGTGATTTTTCTGACGAAAAACTGGTAAATTAAATGAAGAGGCAAATTCTCGCGAATTAAGTCCAACAGCTTTGACTTCGTGAGCATATTGCTCCACCATTATCTTCACAGTACACGTCAGAAGCAACTGTTTGATTACGAGTTGAACAGGAGTGTTCATGCGTAGCTAAGCAGTCTTCAGTCGTTCCATCGTTTTAAGCACGATTGCTGAAAGCGCACAAACGTGCTAGTCACCTGGCACATTTTTCGACTTTTAAAAATTAAGCTTGATTCTGCCACAGAAAAGTAATATAGAGTAAGCAATACAGCTGTGCGCGAACGAATCGTTCAGTTGAACAACGGAACCAAATGTAGGAAGGATGAGGCAATTTTGACGAAGTTGGGATTCTAAGAAATGTCACTGAAGGATGCCACGGTCCGTACTCAACACAACTGCGCACTGCACAAAACAAAGTAAAGTATGAAAGGCTCGGTTGTCAACGGTAAAGATCACATATCAGAGTAAACAGCGTCATCACCTTGGTGCACTTTGCACTGGTATGACAGGTCGAATGCGAATGTCGAGAGAATTCTCAACACTTCCATTTCAGTGAACTGATTACCTTCCTTTGTCTAACAACTGAGGGCATCGATGAGGTCTAAAAGATAAAGGTGGTTCGTTGAATGGAGGCACTATGAGAAGGTACGACCCGAAAAAAACATCCCAGAAAGTTGCTCCAGCTTGGTTTCATGTCAAAAGTCATCGACACTGTGAAGGTTTCTATAAGATACATGTTCAGTAAAGCTCGTAAACTACCTTTGTTGCTTAATTTTACGATTTATAAAATTGCCTCACTCCATCTCTACGATTTTTGAGGATTTCAACGTACCACTTCAAAACAATAACTGCGATAACTTCGCACCTGCCGAGTTTCATCGATTCTTGTAGTAATAAGCTAGTACTCCCAATTCCACCGCTGTAAAGCAAATAGTTTTTAACGAAATCGAAGCGCAAAAATCCTCAATTCAGCTTCGCATAAAAAAGAACACCTTTTCATTGCAGACAATGGTTTTCCAGAACTCTTCTTCAATGAGTGGAACTGTTAACTTAACGACGATAGGTTATCGCCAAAGCATCCTTCTCTTCGTTTCCTAACAAATATATATTTTCAACAAACATTGGCGAAGTTTTACAAGAATATCTGAGTAGAACAAAAAATAAAAAACATTTTAAAGGAAAATGACGTGAATAATCGAAAGACACAAGTCAATTAATTAGACAATTATCCGAAGCGATTGAAAAGTTGAGGCATTTTATTTCGCCAGCTACTGCGATCTGCTTAAAACGTCTAATAACCGTATTTCATACTATCAGGCAATGCAAGTTTAACATCATAAAAACGGCTATTACACTTTTTGTGCGAATCGCAAGAATTTAAGGCGTAATTTTTGTTTTTGGTTGTCTGCACTGTGCTTTCATTTCGATAGTTGGGCTCGTATGGAATGCAAACCTTGTTCTCGACGTTATGCTCACTTCAATTACGCCTGATGTTCGCTTTCGGGAACGCAGTAGAGTAACTTTTGTACGAAGTGAGTTGTTGCTACTGAAAAAAAAAACAATTCTTTTTTTCGTTTCATTTAGCAAATTTGCAAAACTTTTAAAGTGCGGTTTAATTCAGCACTAAAATGTTTTATTTAAAAACTTTTTATCTGTTCCACATTTAATTTATTTCATACGCATTGTCGCTATGTAAAAGTCTGCGATCAAATAAAAATTCATTTCTTTGTATTATGCAAAATGCAGGTTACAAATGTGGGAAATGAGAGGAAAAAAAATTGCTTACTCCAAGGTCTTAGGATGAATTGTGGCTTATTCTTCCAGGCGACGAATATCAAATAGAACGGAATCCCAGTCGAGATAATACCCAAACCGATGAAGAGCTCGCCGGGTTGAGTGAAGAAAGGAAATACCAACAGGAAGACACACATTGCAAAGAATGTTATTGGTATAATCAAATTCAACTGCAATTGCATGAAAACTCAGTTGGAACGCGATGTTTATCGTATACGCGATCGACATAGCATATCGACGCATAAAATTTCCACTGAACAATAATTGTTCGTAATATGCCAATACTCTCTATTACAACTAATTACTTCCTTGGGAATGTTCATTTTTACAATTGTCCCCTAGCTGTCGAGAAAAGGAGAATTTTACCATTGACAATGGGAAGGAAATTTGTTCTCTGCTCATCCAGTAAATATTTCACATTCACTCATTTGCTGCTTGCGAGTACGTCTTTGTTTAAACGAGCGATAGAATGAGTTAATGCTGAAGTTGAAGTTGAGTACTGCAACGTTTCCTCGTCAACTAGTCGCTATCTTACGAAAAATTGAGTTTGACTGTTTCGCCTGAATCAGTTGCCCTGGTAACAGACTAGTCGTAAACAGTTCAAAATCGCCAGTGTTTCTACAGGTCCTGGAAAAAGTTACTAAAGATGTTTTGTTATATTCCGCAATCGTTACAAAACTTTGGCTGGCAACCCTCAGACTCACTGCTTTGATGTTTCACCTATCTGAATATCCCTCCAATTTTACGAGCACTTATCCAAAAAAGGAAATGATCCCAGACATTCACTGGCCAACGATCAAAAACAAAAGGATAAAAGAGAACATGGAACTTCACAGTAATTAAAAGTTGGATGTTCCAGGTATACCTTAATAGGCCTGTGAAGGTCAGGACGCGTAAAACGAAGTTTAATAAGGCCGGCAACCACACAGGCCACCACGCCAGCCTCCGTGAACGATAAATAATTAATGAGTGTATAAACATCTGAAGACACCAGCATTGCAACCGATAGGGCACCAAGGATTATAACTGATGGCATCGGAGTCACATATGGGACGTTGATCATTGCGAGCAACTCCGGTAGTTGACCGTTCCTGAAATGAGCCGCTTAAACGGAAAATCCGCTAGCCATACCGAAACTGCAATATCTAGCCTTCCAAGAGCTATAACAGCGGACCTGAACGACTAGCAAATCCTCTCACATTGAAACGTTTTTTATAGGGAATTTTTGTATCAGAAAAATGCAGAAAAAGTGGTAGGCTTTCGAATTTTCCAGTCAAATTTCACCTTTTTTGACAAATTCTTTCCTATTCCCCTCCTCGTTCCTACAAGTTCAGAATATTCCCCATTAAAATTCATTCAGCCGACGAGGCCTTCTCCTTTTCCCCTTACTACACTAAGTCGGAAATCCACATGCTTTTAATGAGACGGAAAACACTTCTGAATGGGAGCTTCCACATTTAAATTTAGTAATTAGAATCAGTGTTGATGAAACGACCGACAAAACTTCGCATTTTTTGCGCATAAGTATGGCATTCTTCCAAATTTTTATGCAGCCCAAGGAAGAATTCTTTCATAACAATGGCTAAAACAGAATTTTAAATAGTTTAAACCGAGTAGAGCGGCCTATCGCCTTTTCTGGCTCAGCTCAGAGCTTTCGTGAGTTTCGAAAACAGGCGACGGGACCTTTCATAGTGGAAGGAAGGCCCCTAAATGGAATAAAAGTTGAGGTGGTTTTGAGTATGCTCGCGATGGTACCTGAAGGACGCCGGGTTTCATAGCAAAAAAAAAACGGCTTTCCTAACGAACGCAAGATGCCGACCTGGCCCCAACAAAGAACATTCGACTGGCCGCGAAGAGAACGCCATTGAGGCCACCAACACATGAGGCGGCCACGAGCAGAGGCATGAGGATGGCGAAAGGGCCCATTAACGTTTTGGCAAATGTGACGGCGACTGCCGACGACTCGATGACCTCATCAGCCGAAAGTACGGCAAAGTAGGCGATGTTGACCAGCATGTAAATCACTGTTACTGTGGGCAGAGATATGTAGATCGCTCGAGGTAAATTCCTGCAGTTGCTATCGTCATGCACAGATTATAGGCAAAACAAAACAAACGAATTTTCAAACTCATATCCAGTTCTCGATTCGTTCGATCATTTCCAGCAGTGGTTCCTGCTGCTTTTCACACCGTAATTCACCAGTTCTGACATAGTGTCTGTTGTCAAGTGCCAATTTAGTTTTCCGATTTTCGATTCTACGCGGAACGCCCCTGCTTCCTCATTTCAAAAAGTGCGGCGGAATTGCGATTAGGTGAGAGATGGTTGGTTGCGCATGTTTCAGTTGTGCAAGCAAGTGAATGCAATAAATTCTGCGCCATCCTTTCGTTGCACCTATAGATTTTAAAAAACCTTCCATTTATTATTGCGTCACAGTCTTCAGAATGATAAACTGTTTTAAAAATAAATGAATGTAAAATAGCTGATGATAGATAGCCAAAAATAAAAAACCAACTTGTACGGATCCTTCAGCTCTTCGGTGACAAAATTCAAATAATTCCTGAAACAAAAAAAATGCTTAAACTATCTTTCTACAGAGCTTATTTCGTCGTTTCTCACAACCTTCTGACGAATTTATTCCTCCAGAAAGTAGCTAAGGATTTAAAAAAAAAATGAAGTATCGTTGTTTCAAGCAACTCTTGAATAACGGAGTGATGAATAAAAATCAATATTTCTGTAAAATCGTTAATACGAATCGTGATAACTTCTGCAATTCAAAACAAAGCCAACTCACCATCCGCTAAATGAGAACACACCCGAATAGAATGCGAGTGCAAGATGACCTGGATCCAAGTTCGTTCCTGCGAATAACTCCGGCATTTGGAAATATTCAGTGTTGCCTGCAAAAATCACGGTATACAGACATGAAATTTGTCAAAGCAATGCTGACATGTTCATTTGCTGGTCGCCTTTGACAATACAACAGGATGATTCGCGCGCTTCGATCGGGATCGGGTTTTTGAGAATCGCGTTATTTAAGGGCGTCCATGGAAAAGAGGTGACTTACCATTTCCATAAATGCAGCTCATCAGCACAGTGGAGTAATGCTGCTCACCAGCACATTATCTTGACACCAAGAAAAAGGTCCCCCAATACCTTTTCCGTTTGGCAGTATTCTCAATTAAAGAACGAGGCCTGGTATTCTTCCATAAGTAAACAAAATTAATATTTTCGCACAATTATTTTACTTTCCAGACAAATGCAGAGCTTTGTAGCCAGCGACACTCAACAGATCTGAGCAGCAGCTGGTTACGGTGACGAAGAAGAGTGCAAAACCCCCAGAAAATATTCTCAAAATGGCTCCATATCAAAAATCACGCAACTATCTCTCTCTCTCTCTCCTTTTCGCCTACGACAAGACATGATTATGGTACAGCACAGAATGTGCTGGAGGCAACGAAAGACATTTGGAGCCCACACGTTTTCGTCATCATTAAGGGTGACAGAGGTCACAATTGACTCTAGGTATCTTCTGGGATATGGAAATGAAATACGCGCATAAGATTTTGATCAAACAAAGCAGACCGGATACGGTCGTTGCGAAATAGATGGAATTCGACCGACTCACCCATTGCAAGCCAAACTATTCCAGCGATAATTATCGAACAAAGAGCAAGAACCTTAGCGACTGTGAAAATATCCTGCGTTCTTGTTGACCATTTGACACTGTAGCAATTGACAAACGTCAGCAACACTGAAAACACGCAATGCCATAAGACAGTCAGTCGATAAACACTTGCAATTGCACTTATCGCGTCTGGTGCAAACTCAAAACCAGGAAAAAAAAACGAAGAGCCGAGCAACGCGAGCGCCGGAAACTTGCAGCAGATGTCCGCAGCTCTATTCGCAGATATAGACGGTATTCACGTTCAAAGGCACAAAAAGAAAATGAACGCTATCGGAAACGACCATCATCGCTTGTGATACACACCGTATGCGATGTTTTGTATGTATCAGTGTGTTTTACGGCATGGGGTCCTAGCCATCGTTTTCGACTCCGCTCTCCGCTAGCCATCATTTTCCGACTTCGTTCCCCCTTAGCCATCGTTTTGGTTTCGCTCTCCCTTAGCCATCGTTTTCGACTTCGTTCTCCCTTAGCCATCGTTTTCGACTTCGCCCCTTCTTACCCGACTGATTTGGATATGACTAAATCCGAAGATCGTGAACATCACCTCACCGCCATCTGAACCAAAACGACGAGAAATTTCTACACTTGCTGACCTCACTCATTCGGCTTTATATAACTTCCCTTTTTTTTCTAACACACACCCAACTTCATGCATCACAATTCCATTTTACAATTTATAACGCTTTGAATAAAAGATGTAATGGGCGCGTTCTTCACACCAATTAATATATTTGTTCCGAAATCGGTCTACACCACATCGTTTACCTTGAAAATCCCACACTTTCAAATTTCGTCGGTATCGTCACGAATAACATAGATACCTGATATTTAGATTCATCGATTTCAACATTATGCCAAAGACAATGAAATTTCCTGTCAAACCTCACAATAAAAGCGATTGGGAAGGTGCAGTTTTGTTTTGCTCCTGTATAAAGAGACTGTTTTATCTTTCATCCCGTGGTTCCATGATTGTTCCTTTTCTTTGCAATCATGTGGTCGCCTAACGAGACTTCTCTGTTCAAAGATGAGCGATAAAACGTAGCTGAAAATGCTGAGCAACGAGCATGACTAGATCATGCAAACAATTGCACATCAAATGCTTACGATGGAAGCTGTAGAGGTTTTTGGAAGTACATTCTTTTTTCATTACAGGTATTCTTCGCAAACACGATGAGAGCATGGAACTTAATATAAACAAGCTTTCTTTTCAGTTTATCACTCTGCACCACTATTTGCAACGAACAATCGGTTCTTCATAAAGCAACTGGCCTGTCAAAATCTTCATACAGGGAATACCACAATCTACCTCACAAATGTGATGGAACATCGTAATAATGTCGAAATAAAAAATTGTCCGAGCAAAACGAATTTAAAAGTATAGCGCAAATCACCATGATTCGTGTGCAAATGACGTGCAAAGCACTGCAATAATATATGTAAATTTCAGTTGTACCATTACACGATTAACACACTTACATATTATGCATGCAGCAAGCAATCGAACCGCCCCGTCTGGCACCTCACAGTCCGGGAATAGAGGTTTCAGAGTGTATTGGGCGAACGTTAACGCCACAATTGCGTTCGACGTCGGATTGATTATCACGAGAGCTACCCAAAGAAACAGAAATGCCGGCAATGGACCAAATGCCTAAAATTTTAATGATTTATATACGATTATCGAAAAATTCGAATGTAACTTCATTTTTCTACATAAAGCGAGCAATCGAAGAAACCTTTTTGGTTTATTTTTTTTCACTTCTTGAATAAAGAGAGAAAAATCATTAGGTCCGCTTGTTCTTCAGAAGGAGCTACTTTTAAGATTTCAGGCATTCCTAGTTTGGAGCCTTTCCTTTAAACTTTTTGTAAAATTTTGATCGGCAAACTACTCGAATATGTTGTGCTTTTTCAAGGATCTAAATTTAAAGCGTCACTTGACCTCTTGATCTCAGCCAGGGACATCCAGTTCTGTCTGATGGTGAAGTCAAATACCAATACACATAAAGAAGGACTGAGATTATACACATGAAACTGAATAAGAGCAATTTCTACTACATCCCCGATAAGAAGTGTAGACCACCATTGTATCGTAATTTAAAAAAAAAAAACCATCCCTCCATTAGTATGGATAAGCTCATAACCATTGCTTTTATGTGCCTCCAGAAAAACAAATTTTTAGAGAGCGTGAAAAAGTGTATGTGAAAGAGACGCGAAAGGAAATGGTTATAGACCTCATTAATGTAAGCATAGTCACCACCACTCTTCGGGATAGAGGTACCGAATTCCGCGTAGCATAGCGCACCGAGCATCGAAAATCCGCCAGAGACAAGCCAGACAATCAACGAAACACCTATGCTACCCGATTCGATCAGCACACCTGAGAACGAGCTTGTTTTAATGGACCTAAAATGATACAGTCGCAAAGCTGTATTTCAACTCATCACCAGTATTGTTCGACCTACGTCCCCATGTGACGCGCTAAACAATCCAACGGTAATTTTTCGCCTCTTCCATGGTGACCTGAAACGTTGATTTAAACTTAAACTCGTAGCCCTTCCTTTTATCTGAGGCCACATTAAAAGTACATCTTTGTAATGTTTTTCCGGTTTGCAACTGCTACAGTGCATGACTACCTTAAAAGATACTTTTGTGACCAAGGTGACTCTATGTGATCGAAGCAGATTCGAAGCGGACGACAACGAATTTGCCAAATGATGTGCCCAGATGATGTGCCTGCCAACATTTTAATGCTGGAAGCACTTATTAGGGAAGCCTTCGTGAACGGCAAAGTTTCGCAAAACTTCGCATCAAATACCCCTCCCCAACTGAATAAAAGACCGATACACATCGTCTTTAGCCAATCGTTTCACGCGCTCCAGCTGCCAATCTCTAATACAAATCAGTCACTCTTCTCAGTCACTTCGAATAGAACAAGTTGGGAAATACGAGCGGGCTTGCATGAAGTGCGCTTTTGCAATCCTGATTAAAACTACCTAATGTGTCGATGAATGATCGGAAACTAAAACGAATGATTGGCTAAATATATTCAGTTGAGCTCGACCGGCGATCAAGTGGTTGCGTCTAAAATGCGTGTGAAACAATGGTGATCAAACAAAATATTCACAAAATGGTAACTGTTACCGTTGTTGATACCGTTTTCATAGAATTTTCGCGCTCCATAAGCACAGACATTATAGTTTGTGCGTACGAGTACTCCGTGGCGAACACGGCATTAAAAACCGTTAAAAGCAGCGGTGGTGTACAATAGCTCGAACGTCGTCGCATAGCGTCATCTAATCTCATTTTCAACTTTTACTACTAAAGTTGTTTGAAAAATACTTCAAGAACATTTTGAGAGCGTCATGTTATCCAACGCACATGATTTGGGCCAACGATGATTTCAAACATGTTGCTCGACAGTAATTTGACAGATGATGCTTGTTGTTCACGTCGATCAGCGAACAACTGATGTGTGGACTGCAGTCGTTTAAGAGGCTCAATGAAGATGACATGGTAATGCTGCATCATTCGAGTTTTCGTTACGCTGGTGATACTTATGAAGCAAAACAAAAGTAGGCGAATGATATGCACCAAAAATTTCACTCTACAACTTTTAGCGATCGCCATACAAGAATTCATATATTCCACTCTTCTAATGCTCACTTCTCGCCCATTATGATTAAGTTGTTGGCGTATTTTGTGAAATGAGAGCAATCCCTGTTGAACGATGATTGCATAGCTAGAACGCTTGTCACTTGTTGAGAGTGTTGGTTGTAGACAGCCTTCCCTAATCCGTCGTACACAGCCACATCCATGCGCACTGTTTAGCAACATTGCTGTTTGCACTTCACCAGAACTGCACGTGCACAAATCAGCAATGCATACCAGTTCTGCACGACGACAACTAGTTAGCCATCATCCAAATTGTGCTACATAACATACTGCGCAAAATTTTGACTTTCCTCAATTGCTTTAGATCTCAGTTTACTATGATAAAAAGTACAGTACTCGTATTTCCGGCCATCAAGCAAGGCCTATTTTTTGGGGTCGAGAACATGCTTATTATGTGTACCATTTATGCGCTGCAAGTGGAAATGTTTGTTGAGCAAAGCTAGAAGTATTTTATACTATTTTCTCATCAGTGCGCGTCTATAGTCGACGTTCCAAGCAATTGGGCTCAAGAAAAATTTGCCATGAGAACATTCAATTCGTAATGATGCAACGATACCTTTGGGGCTAACAAAAATTCCGGATCCAACGATGACCCCAACGATGATCGCACATCCATTGAACAACGATATGCTCTTTTTCAGTTTGATTTCACCGATTGCAGCACTGTTCTGCACTCCATTCTGTTTAAGTGGCTCCGCCTCTGCCATCATTGTGCCTGAAATCGACACTCTTTCGTGAAATCAACACTACAAAACATTGGCGCAAGCAGAAACGAATATTTATTTCTGGCCACGCCGATAGGACTTCCGAAAGCGTTGAAATAAAATTTCAAGGTTGAAATTTTGGATAAAAATCCGAAAAAAACTTTCATGACTGAAAATTTTTGTACCTCATCAGGTTCTCTTAAAGCATTACGACAACCTCAGTTCTTCTAAATTTCTTTTTTTCTTTGGTACCTTATCGAACAACGATCATAAGTGAGCGTGGACAAGTAACATGCACCTCAAGCAACACAAAAATTTTAAAAAAAAAGATGTAATATGTTGGCTGCTATATACGAGTTTTCCATATAAAAGCTAAAATTTTATTGCGTAATCAATCAGCGCAGAATTCGTCCATAATTTCGTAAACGAAACTCTTTTCATAATTCGTAAAAATTTTTTCGCAATTCCTAAAAAATTCGTTAAAATAATTCATAAACAAAACGTGAATTTCGTAAACGTTTTATATGCACATAGAAAAAATGCTTAAAAACGAATTCAGTGATTAAGCATTTGAACTAAACCGAACCTCTTCACTTGGAATATACATTACACCTATACTTGTTGCTTCGCATCAATTAATTCAATCGGCCGTAGTCATAAAAAGGTTTTCATCCTTTTTCTTATATTAACAGTCAAAGCTTCATAGAAATTCCAACTTTTAATTCGTTAGGCAGACCTGTGAAATTTTTACGGAGTTTTTCTAATAGAGAGGTCCACATTGTTTAAAAACGGTGGTTCACAGCGAATTCTACTGTAACGCCTCAATGTGATTTTCTAGAAATAAGGAGGATATTTATGGACGTAATGGCTTAAAAAATTTCCAAGCTCATAGGTTAGTAAGCAATAAGTCAGTGAGTAAGTGGTTTAAGCAATTATTCCAGATTGTGATTTTGGATTTTGCGTGACTAATCAAAAATAGTGGGCTCGCATGAAGGTTATGGCTTACCAGGTTATCAGCTGAATTCGATCAGTCAAAATTGGACAATAGTTCAAATACAGCTAACTTACTGAATGAAAGCAAGAGGAAGAGCGTGATGAGCGAACGTGCTGTGATCATGTTTGCGTCGTACAGTAGATGAAACGTGAAGTATTGTTATTAGGGAAAATTTCGCCCTTTCAACGAAAGTTTCCTAATGAGTGGCTGTTAATCAGTTTAAAATTACACTTAAAAACTAGCTCGCTCAATCTGAAGTGACTGACACTCCATAATGTTCACTCGTCACATCGTCTTTGTGTCACCCGAAAGAGCAATATCACAATGCAGCGACCAATACGTCTTTTAGCGTAGCTGTCATCTCAAATTAGCTTTAAGAATATGATACGTGAAGGAAGAGCACTACAAGCGCATGCCCGCCCCATCCTCCCCCTCCCTCC
>JPKZ01020809.1:59057-70216 GCA_000803305.1 Toxocara canis | reverse complement strand
TCGTCCTCCACCCCCTCCCCTCTCTCCTCCTCATCCAAGTATCCCCTCATCGTTGAAGGAAAAAGTGAAATTTCTTCTTCTGTACCCCTTCACAGCATTTGATTTTTCCCTTCCAACGGGGCTAGAAATTCACATCTTCAATAGTAGGGGAGATTTCAGTTTCAAGATTTAATGAGAACAACTTTTTTCATGCTCACAATAATTTTTGCGCCCGCAGGTAAGCCTCACTTTGAAGTTATAAAAGGAGGTGAAACGGTTCTTTTTTTCTCAAAAATACTCGCCTAGTCTTTCTTAGTCTGTAATTACGGACAAGTTTTAGGTTCTGGAGACATGGGAGGGGGTAGGAGGAACGGAGGGGGAGCAGGGACTCCAAGGACCCAGGAAGATGAACGGCTTTTTTCTTAGGAATTAGAGTTCTGATACGAGAGGGGACAATTGTATACTATTCTGTTCTGTTTCATTATGTAGTGCGAAATACTTTTAGTCTTACTTTTTTTTGTAATCTCGGATAAGGAGTAACAGAAACAATTGTATGAATCTATGTAAAGGGCGAGTATAACGACAGAGATGTTTATGAAAATGATTGACTCATTTCACGAGTACGACACTCGTCGACTCTATGATATTTATAAGATGATGCAAGAGTTCCATGTTGTCCAGTCAGCTGGAGCATAGGAGTTTTATTAAGTTTAACATTGCGTCATTCTGATGTAAACTATTGAAGCCGACAATCTTTATTTTTCGATAATCCTTTAACTTACCTTCGGCTTTAATTATTGGCCACGCGATACGATGCTGCGCAAACGATGTTAGCTAATTGGCTGGGAGCAGTTGAAAAAATCTCAGGTGACTCATGGATCATGCATTAACTTTTATGCTTCGTTTCCCATTTCCGCTACAACCTGCACTGCTTTATGTCACCCATAAAGGACGATTCAAGTTTTTTCATACGCTTAAGCAGCTGAACAGTGTGACAATATTACTTGAGTTTTTGATTAGTTAAAGCTTTTTTGTACAAGGGCTTACTTACGCTACTTTTCATTAATATAAGCCCGCTTATATGTATATTCACTTATTTTGTTTACCAGTGGGGGCTACGTTCAATGAATATAACTGGAAGTACCGGTTCTTCAGAGGTCTTTTTTCTAACCTCAATTTCATTTCGGCTTTTTTTGGCGAACAAACGTACTAACTCAAGCGTAACACGTAGGGAATATTTTTGTGATTCAAACGTTATACGTACGTAACCGTTTGCTACAGCCTTTTTTTTAGCTTAAGGAACGAATCTTTCTCTTGCCACCTTCTCAACGAATCAAATTCAATCGCGAAACTTGTCAAAAGCATTCAGTGAACAATATCATTCATAAATTAGTGGTTGGATTCAAGACGCCAAAAGCAACAACTCGAATACGATCGTTCGACGAGTGCCATACGCTCCAACAAAACACCAACACAACCTTTGCGTGAATTCACTTCATATTCAATGCTTCCAAAACAAATACTCTGTTTGTGTTCTTAGTGCTTCGAAACGATAACAAATTGCGCGCAAATGAAGCATCTTGATAAGAAACGCATAACTGAAGTAAACTTATGCTTGTTTTCAATACCCTATGCAACCTCTATGCATCAATATGACACCACAGGCTGGAGGAAGTGAAGGTGAAGTAATCATACCAGTATCGATTTCTTAAATGATTCCTTCGCGATAACAGTTGCTGCAAAACTTCTTTGGAGAGTTTCCATCAAGTGAACACTATTTTCTGCTCATGCGATTTAACATTTTGGTAAGCTCATATTTTAAATTATCGCTACCCTATAAATGACCAGTAATATAACACGAACGCAGCATGAAAGAAGACTAAGAAGTCATCTGAGATATGAAAGCCGCGCGTACTTCTTTATTCCTGTGCTCTCGACGAAGCAGCAAATGAGTGCCTTTATTTAAACGGATAATTATTACATATAAGAGAAGCCTGTACATTTCGTGATGCACAACAGACTCGTTGGTAATTATCGCCATTTTGGTTTATTACGCTATACTTTAAAAAATTCGATAGCCTCGTCGAATTTTAGCCTACTGACAACCAGCGAAAGCGAAACGAGAGTGGCGTAGGTAAAGGTGTCCACAAAGAGCAGGAATGAAGCAGAAGAAAACTGCGCAACAAACAAGCATATTTATTACTTCGATAACAGCCGCCATATGTCGCTAGTGAGATAAACAATCAAAGAATAAAATTACACAACCGCAGAGCGATTGCTTTCCACCAGCTGAGCACAGGAATCCGAAAGGAAATGAACTTTTTCCCTTTTTTTTGCATAGAACTTTTTTGCGCACCATATGACAAATTGCTTGCACAAGCACGACAGGCATGCGCTGCCGGTGTTGTGCTATTGGTTTATAACTTTAATAAAAATTTTGAGTACTTCTCAGCGGTGACTTCTTTATTGTCCCACTACGAAACTGTAAGCAATAAAAAGGATAGCAAAACTGTATTTACAAGTTTCTGCTTATTTGCAGAATCAAAAGAACAGAATACTAGTGGCACCTAGGTGATTGGTAGTGCTGTTTGATGCAAAGTCCGGAATTTGGATTTCTTCTGCCTTCCAGTTATGCAGCGATCTCTTTTGAATTTTTTTCTCGCTTTTCATATCCTTGATTTCTTTTCATTTTTCCCCTGAATTAGCAATGAATTATGTTGTCGCGATTCGCGAATCTGATCGTAACGATTCATTGAATGTACTCAGTGACAAAAAATTACCAACTGCGATTTGCGCATTTAATCGCAGCGAGTCGTTGACTCAAAGTACAAGTCAGCGATTCATTCACAAATGGCAAAGGGCGCGTGAAGAAAATGAAAACAAAAAAGGATGGGGCCACAAAGGGATCAAAGCGGAGCGGGGCGGTTCAACAGATGCAGCCCGAGCCGAATTCGGGCATTCGCGTTCTAGAGATAGACCAGGACTGCCTGGTCGGGGGAGCAGAGGTAACTCCCCGTAAGAAGAGAGCGTCCCCGTCGTTTCGACTGTAATTATGCCAGTTTCTACACGTCAATTATTCTACTGCATTATTCTATCGCCTTGTAATATTCGCGTTCTAAAGAAGGACCGGGGCGGCCTGGTCGGAGGAGCGGAAGTGAATCCGGCTTGTAAGAGACCGTCGTCTTCATCTCGGCTGTAAATACGTCTGCATCTACGCGTCATATATTCTACCGTGCTGTGATATTCGCTTCAACGACTGCAACTGCCAGCTGCGGAAGCTTGCCAACAACCAATTTACTGAACGAAAGTCTTTGAATACTGCTCTTTGTTGGAGTAAGCGCCGATAACTTTGTTCAGTATATATGCCGTCTTACATCTCGCTTTCAAAATTTATGCTTGATTTTGGCTTTTCGTTTAAAATACTCATGAAGGTTCCATATTATCTGTAAAATGCGTCACACGCAACTACATTTGCAAATGTTGGCTGAATGATCACAGGTTATGTTTGTGTGGAATACGCGATCTTATGAAGAGAGAAAATAAAACAGAGTATGATGAGCTCTTCAAACAAAGACAGATGAGCAGTCAGAAGATGGGCGCAGAAGATGACCATCGCTACCCTATAAATGACCAGTAATATAACACGAACGCAGCATGAAAGAAGACTAAGAAGTCATCTGAGATATGAAAGCCGCGCGTACTTCTTTATTCCTGTGCTCTCGACGAAGCAGCAAATGAGTGCCTTTATTTAAACGGATAATTATTACATATAAGAGAAGCCTGTACATTTCGTGATGCACAACAGACTCGTTGGTAATTATCGCCATTTTGGTTTATTACGCTATACTTTAAAAAATTCGATAGCCTCGTCGAATTTTAGCCTACTGACAACCAGCGAAAGCGAAACGAGAGTGGCGTAGGTAAAGGTGTCCACAAAGAGCAGGAATGAAGCAGAAGAAAACTGCGCAACAAACAAGCATATTTATTACTTCGATAACAGCCGCCATATGTCGCTAGTGAGATAAACAATCAAAGAATAAAATTACACAACCGCAGAGCGATTGCTTTCCACCAGCTGAGCACAGGAATCCGAAAGGAAATGAACTTTTTCCCTTTTTTTTGCATAGAACTTTTTTGCGCACCATATGACAAATTGCTTGCACAAGCACGACAGGCATGCGCTGCCGGTGTTGTGCTATTGGTTTATAACTTTAATAAAAATTTTGAGTACTTCTCAGCGGTGACTTCTTTATTGTCCCACTACGAAACTGTAAGCAATAAAAAGGATAGCAAAACTGTATTTACAAGTTTCTGCTTATTTGCAGAATCAAAAGAACAGAATACTAGTGGCACCTAGGTGATTGGTAGTGCTGTTTGATGCAAAGTCCGGAATTTGGATTTCTTCTGCCTTCCAGTTATGCAGCGATCTCTTTTGAATTTTTTTCTCGCTTTTCATATCCTTGATTTCTTTTCATTTTTCCCCTGAATTAGCAATGAATTATGTTGTCGCGATTCGCGAATCTGATCGTAACGATTCATTGAATGTACTCAGTGACAAAAAATTACCAACTGCGATTTGCGCATTTAATCGCAGCGAGTCGTTGACTCAAAGTACAAGTCAGCGATTCATTCACAAATGGCAAAGGGCGCGTGAAGAAAATGAAAACAAAAAAGGATGGGGCCACAAAGGGATCAAAGCGGAGCGGGGCGGTTCAACAGATGCAGCCCGAGCCGAATTCGGGCATTCGCGTTCTAGAGATAGACCAGGACTGCCTGGTCGGGGGAGCAGAGGTAACTCCCCGTAAGAAGAGAGCGTCCCCGTCGTTTCGACTGTAATTATGCCAGTTTCTACACGTCAATTATTCTACTGCATTATTCTATCGCCTTGTAATATTCGCGTTCTAAAGAAGGACCGGGGCGGCCTGGTCGGAGGAGCGGAAGTGAATCCGGCTTGTAAGAGACCGTCGTCTTCATCTCGGCTGTAAATACGTCTGCATCTACGCGTCATATATTCTACCGTGCTGTGATATTCGCTTCAACGACTGCAACTGCCAGCTGCGGAAGCTCTGCCAACAACAATTTACTGAACGAAAGTCTTTGAATACTGCTCTTTGTTGGAGTAAGCGCCGATAACTTTGTTCAGTATATATGCCGTCTTACATCTCGCTTTCAAAATTTATGCTTGATTTTGGCTTTTCGTTTAAAATACTCATGAAGGTTCCATATTATCTGTAAAATGCGTCACACGCAACTACATTTGCAAATGTTGGCTGAATGATCACAGGTTATGTTTGTGTGGAATACGCGATCTTATGAAGAGAGAAAATAAAACAGAGTATGATGAGCTCTTCAAACAAAGACAGATGAGCAGTCAGAAGATGGGCGCAGAAGATGACCATACTGTTAAATGCGAACTGATTCGTTTGCGCACTCTTTCAAAACTTGTCATGCTGTCATAAGCTGAAACATACGAGTGGATGGGAACCGTCCATCTGATCGTGTGCGATTTGAGCAATATCTGCTTCCTTTATCACGAACAAGTGATTGTGTTAACCGTGTGTCGTTAACGAGGCAGTTTATACACCTATCCTCCACCTTTCACTCGCACATTTCAGGAAATAGAGGGATTCTTCGCATCTGCCTGGGTAAAAGCATGTAGGTAACGCAGTCACATCATCCGCAACCTGAATGTCGACTTAAGTTTCGAATCAGTTCGGCATGAGAATTTGTACGCCTCTTCTCGCCGGCGTTTAGCATTAGCCTATAAAGGACTCAGATGCTAGTTAGCTTGCATCGAAGATAAATTGTGAACATAACTTATCGAATTGTAATAGCAGACATCTGTGCGAATAAGCAAAGACACTGTACTGGAACCATTCGACAAATTTATTTCTCGTATAACTTTTCATTTAGACAAAAAGCTTTATGGGCAACTTATCGATATCGGGAAAGCACACCGACGAGTAACTTTTTACGCAGTGCCAACTGACTTTTGCGCCGTTATTGAGGAAAAAGAATTCTTTTTTCTTTGCCGAATATGGAGCATCCCACAATACTCGCTCAAATCAGTCATGCTTTTTCCAACTATTTGCAAGCAGTGCAGGGTTTTTCCCAGAGAGATATTTTTTTTTAAGTTTATGACTTCGTCTTTTTAGTCCTCCAAATCTAACATTAGATATAAACCATGCACATATTCCACGCTTTAGCGCCTATAAATGTGCAGCTGTTTCTTTTCAAGTGAAAAGCGAACACGACTAACAGTCGTGTTTTCTGCTAATGGTCCAAGGGAAGCAGCCGTTGTTACCTTATGAATTTATGCACAGGCGGCTTGTAGTGAAGTTGTGATAGCGCAATGACCAAAATCGGGTCCAGTAGCGTGTCGAATTTAGCTAAACGACAAGACCGCTTTTCACCGTCTTTGAAACTCACGGCGACGCACATTTAGCGCTTTACCGTCATCCCCAGAGTTAAAACGCCTAGCTGAGGCAACGTTTTTGTTGCAGTGTGAAAAGAAAAATCAATTTTGACAGATGTCTTCGTGCATGAACACATTCGAAATCTCAAGAAAACCAACCGATCCTTCTTCGGTGGTTATTTCAAAATAACACCTCATTCAGCTCAGCACCTACTGACTTCAAAAACACAACGACCACAAAAATTTGACGCTATCGTTTTCGCATAAAGACGAACGATTGAAAAATTCCCAAAAGCTGTTTAATTTGTTGAAATCAACGTACATAATAGTTTCTTCATCGGTTCTTTTACTATCATATTTTTACAATGTTTGTTTTACCTGCTTCAACCAAATATCGTGCCTGGCAACA
Organism: Toxocara canis; assembly: GCA_000803305.1. Classification (NCBI taxonomy): domain Eukaryota; kingdom Metazoa; phylum Nematoda; class Chromadorea; order Rhabditida; family Toxocaridae; genus Toxocara; species Toxocara canis. Next base: position 63,413 of record JPKZ01020809.1, on the reverse strand, counting down.
CACGGGGTACCGGTGGACACCAAAAGAAGATCACTGATGATCTCCGGCATAATATGCTCAACGGATTTGTTTCAGCAGTAAATTATTTGTATCAAAACAACTGAACTACGGAAACGATACACAGCAAAGGAAGAAGAATCAAGGAAAATCGATAATTTGGGCGACTTTCGAATGGACCCTTTGTTTTCAAGAAATGCCCTTCTCTCGCTTCTGCCCCTATATATATATGGTGACTGACTGACTACCAGTGGGTGCTGGTGGGAGAACATACCCAATCAGCGCTCGCAAACCTTACAATGATTGAGAATTTTGGTTGCAGAAAGAAAAAAAACACTGTAAACAACATTGATCATGTGCCTTAATGTGCCAGTTACGATGCATTAATTTGCAACCTTACTTACTGTTTGTCTCTAATAAAATCTGTGATTCGATGCCGTTAGATTTGGACGACTATTCTTTCGCCGTTTTGCTCAGCTATAATGTGCGAATATCCACCAAACTTTGAATATTTGTAAAGTTAACAACAGTGCTCATCATATTACGCCATATTACGCCAGTTTGCAGGAAAACTTTTATATCGCATATGGAAATGAAATAAATTCCGCGTTCCAACTTTTTTGCCCATATGGCATAATCGCGATGGTGAAGTTAACTTACTGTGTTCTCTTCTACCGTTTATTTGGTTATTTATTTCCAGACATTGCACCTCTCTACGAGTATTTGCACGCCGCTGTTTCATTCTCAAGCTGCTCTTGTGTTACGCGCATTAAATTGGCTCATATTTTCATGTCATTGGTTCGTATTATCATTTTACGGTTGCTGTTATTCCACATGTTCCAGTTCTGCATATATCTAGAATGTACAGACTATACGGAACATATTTCTATACCTATGCAATACATGTTTGAGTTTGTTGCGAACAAGTGGACAAATTTCAAGTGCTCCTTCTCTAGCAATGCTGTAAACAATTTATATCGAAAGCATTCTAACCGAGCAAACGACGTTGGTGTTGCTGTTTGCGTCAAATTCAACTACCCCTTTCCATTTGCACTGGTCATATGCCAACCGTCTCTTGCTCGTCTGACACATGTCGCGATCATCCTAGAGCTGATCATTTCAAATGAGATTTTCTGCGCTCTATTGCAACTATCCTTCTTTTTTTTGGCCTTACATGAGCAAATAGGTAGATAAAATTAAAACCAATTGGCTCTTAAGCTATCAACTGCTTGACATGATGTCATCATGCGTTGTTATTTATCGTGAGAACGAACTCAACAATTGTTTCCACTCTGTCACGGCAATAAAAAACACTGGGGGGAACATTTGAAAAGAAAAAAAAGTAGAGAGTACCGAGATAAGTGATCTTCCTGTGTTTGCTTGGGAAGTAAAATGGCTTGCTTTTTTGTAAACTGAATCGAATTTGCTCATCTCAAGCATAGATACAATTTCTAAAGACAGGAACCACGGTTTTACACTGCTTCATAATCAGTTTTTTTTTCTGTCTGATGTTTAATCGACCAAAATTCGATAGCGCATTAAGGACACTGCGCTCTTTGTCATTACTTCTGGAGTCCTCTGCAATAGAAAGGCTGGGGTAATCAGAATCCAGGGCCGAAATGTGCTGCTTGTGAAAGCTACACTTTTCTTCTTTCAACGAATTTTTATCGCGAAGGACTTTATTAGAAATCGTTTAATGCCGTCTTCGAAAGAAGCACTGTAGGAGAGCCAACCCCTTTGGATAAAAAAATTTTTTTCTGAAAAAAAGTGAAATTTTATCTCTTCGATTCTCTTCACCAAGACGAATAGAGAGATAAAACGCATTTAATCCCTTTTCAGCCTTCATTTGCGAAAAAGAGTTCACTTATTTAAGTGTGGAATTTCTAATGACCCTTTTCGGTTTGCCTAATGATCAAATCGTTTTGTTTTACTCAGCTTACTCAGTCTGAAATTTATTTTTCATTTGTTTGCTACTGCATATAACGTCCAATGAAAAAAACGCAAGCAGAGCACTAAAAGGTGCCGCAGATATTCAAAAAAGAGGTTTGTACAGAAAAGCAAACGAACCCGACAAAATTTCGAGCCAACAAGCAATATTAAAAAACAATTTTCATGTAGTTCGGTATAGAGATGCTTCTCCTGCGAAAAAATTTTTTAAAAAAATTTCGACAAAAAACCGCTTTTTTTTCAGACATATGACCTTCTGCAGCTCTGAAGTCGAAAGAATACCGAACTAAAGGTGTAAATTTTGCTTTTGCTATTACTGTTCAGCGGCACAAAGCCATATTTTCATTGCAAAACCAAAATTTTTCATCAGTTCGCATAAAAATCACTTGTGGTTTGGATTGGTTCCTGTTGCGCAAGTTTCGGTGGAATAAATGGGCAGATGAGATGCCACGCACGAATCATCATTGCCGCATAAGAAAGCAGATGCACGTGTGATTATACCTGCTTCAGACATATAAACATCTTCGACTGGCTGGGTGCATGTTTCTACGGAGTGTCAGCAATGAAATTTGAACTGATAAGTGCGTTACTGCACTTTCTCGCGTACGCCGCTCTACTCATCTGATTCTTCGGTCGCACCGCAATCATAACGCCATTTTGATCGAAAAGAGCAACTCTTACATTAGCGAAGCGCTACACTAAATCAAGTTGTGCACAAACAGGAATTGCACACCTAGTCACTTGCATTCCATATTACGATTTAACTTTTCTTATCGCATCGGCTAATCGTTTCGGACCAAACACAGAATTACGGCGAAAGTATATAAATCGAGACTTGGCGGTAGCGTACCACTCTATAATAGTTTGCATTCGAGTAAATTTAACAAAATGAGGGGTTTTAAAAACGCAGCAGTGAATCACAAAGAAAAGATATCAAGAACTGCACCGTGAGCACTAAGCTGATAGAGAGGCATATGACGATCGGAGCAAAAGCCGATTGAATGAGGAAATCATTCAAAATGATGAAATGATTTCTGCGTTCTGTGGTTTCTGAATAGTAATATTCTTTAGTACAAAAATACTTTCATTGCAAAAATTGTGAGGAATAATATCTTTGTAATTTCTCTTTGCGGCTACGCTTTGTGCACAACAATTGGTGGCACTGATTAAATAACATTTCATGTACGGAAAATATCTCTCACTACACGAACGTTGTGGTCGTAGGGCTAGATTAGTAAATTATTGGCTATAAGTAGCACACAGAATCCAAATCTTAGACGTTCCAAAAAATAAGCTCTTGTTTAGCGTTCATTTGTTAGCCAAGACTCATAGCATCTCAACGAACTGCAGGGAAATCATTTAGAAGCAAAAGAAACGTCGTTAAGCGTTGAACTGGTTTTGCCGAACGTTGTTTTGCTGACTTCTACTCTGGCCTATTGCCAAACATTGACGACTGTAATGCTAAAAATTTTGCAAAACCATAATGGATTTGGAAAAAAAAAAGAAGCCTTAATAAGGGAAGGAAGCAAGAGTTGCGTTACAAAAATAGTAGAATTAATAACCAAATGATGTGTGAAAAATGTCGTGAAAAGAGTTCCCAGGGTCGTATAGAATTTAACATGAACTTTTTTTTTAAAACATAACCTATTTTTTACAGCAGGTCTACAAAATAGCTATGTAGTAGTTGATTGACGAACTAAAAAGAACGAAGATAAGCAATCCACTTTTCACACCATAACCGCATAATTTCAGATCATATAAGGTTGAAATTTTCTTGAAACAAATATTTGTCATTAAATGCGCGAAATGGCCCTTTCAGAGCATCAGCAGATTCACATGTGTGCATCACATGCAAAAACAATAAAGACGATAAAGAATGATCATGCAGATGGGAAATATTTTAGACACCCTAAAAAAGTCTAATCATTCAAATCATATTAATATGTTTGTAAACGATTTGTTTTACCGTTCCCCCTGTACGCAGTTCGTCACTTTCGCCGCTTGTACCCATTCACTCACACACAAAAGGTCGTAAATGCAAACAGCGCAGGTGAAGAAGCACTTTGTGCAACAGAATTGATGACTTCTATGTCGGGCAGTAAGAGATGAATGAGAAAATATTAATACGTGTCTTCAACAGCAATTATCTTTGGTATTTAGGAAAAAGGACGGCAACTAAGACCATGAAGATATAGAGATTTTTTCTTTCCCACTCTGCTTACCTAATCAGCAAAATGAAACGCCGAATTTTTCAGTTCTCTGGATCACAAAGGATTTCCCAAAACGATTCTTGATGAAAACCGTCACGCCACAAAACGATCTCGGCGGTTAATGGTAAAGATCGGATCAAATATCTACAGATGCGTAGATGGAACAAAGTTGTTCCTGTTGGTTAATTTCACCCGTACCCTC
>JPKZ01020809.1:0-49843 GCA_000803305.1 Toxocara canis | reverse complement strand
GGGAAAAAAAACAAGGAGTGGGAACAAGGAGTGGACCCAGTGTCAAGCTTGGAAAGCGAAGGTGCAATTATCGATCTATTACTGAAGCAATTTTATGTCTTGCCTAAACACGTAAACAACAGCGCGTGCAACAGTAATTGATTGCGAATTCCGCCTAACTACGGAGAACGAACCACTCATTCGAAGTTTATCACATACTCGGAACGAGACTTAAATTTCATCTCGGAAATCTTTGCTTAACTTCCATATACATTCTTGATCTATATTTGCCTATATTCGCAACCAGTTTCTTTTCTAACCTCGTCATCTTTTCGCAACAATTCTCAGAGTCTGCTGGTCAATTTTTTGTTGAAGCCCCCCCCCTCACTTAAAAAATGCGTCGAGATATCTAATTCGTGCGCCAAATCAAAACTCACACTACTAAGATTGTTGCATTAATGAGTAAAATAATAAGCTTTACTTACGCATAAACAGTCTCATGCTAGCATTATATAGTTCAGTTTTTTTTCTTTTTGAAAACGCGAGCAGTCAAGATCTCAGATGAGAGCGACGACAAACAAATTTCGGATGAGGTATAAGAAAATATAAGAGATGGGATGGGCAAGCGCATAATAGAGCATAAATTAAGACATCTGGCTAGGCAGCGAGCAGCGGAAATGGGGCCCTGAACGTGCCATGACCGTTGAGATCAGTTAAGCAGTGATCAACGCGCACCGCGTAGACCGCCTGTTCCGTCGTCTATAAGCCGGGAGAGCTCACCACTCTCGACCCTTTGCTCGTCGCTTCAAGATGACCCATAACAGCATGATTACCAGCCAAGTAGACGCTATTCTTAGCAGCAACCGACAGATCCCAAACAAGCTGCGCGATGTGTGAACGCTAGTCTCGAAGGAAATCGATGAGCTACTACATTTGTGCATATGATGAGGCAATCTGATGCAATATGCTTATTGCCTTGGTTAATACTTTTTCATTTAAATAAAACTCTTCATGCTTTATGTTGCTGACGCTTCACTGAATGTCATGAATAGAATAAACTCATTATATTCTACTTCTGAACGAAACAAACCGAAAAGTTAGTCAATCATGAAGAACATAGTCAAAAATTCCAACAAGCAGACGCGCATATAAAACGATCAACAAATTCTGAAATATATCCTCTACATATATTCAAGTGAGCAATTCACCAATACACAGCAAAAATTTTGGAATTATATTTTGCAATTATTCGCAGAATGCATCATCATGATGCAAAAGCTTGCAAAACAGGTCTCGAAAGTGCGCAAATTCCATTTGCTCTCACTATTCCCTCACTGAATTCTTCCTCCAAGGAAAGAGTGTTGCGAATAAAAGAAAGGAAACTTCGGATGAGCCATAAACGATACACAATACTTTGGAAAATCAAAGGAAACATATCTCTGTATCACCTCCTGAACGAAGCATTAGGCATTTCCATATCAGCAACGCTGTTATAAGTAATATTTTATGCCCAAAACCAAACCTTTTGTTACCTTTATTTATTTTAGACAAAATTTGATAAGATTCTTAGCGCAGGACAACAGCGAACAACTGTTTTAGCTTCACTGAAATAAACGCATTGCAAGGGCAAATTTCTATTGTTTCTTGAAAAGAATATTGCATAGTTTGTTAAAAGTCAGCCAGTGTTCTCTCTCTGAACCATTAAAGTACCTTTCCAGTTTCAATTGGAGAGACAGTTCGAAGTACAATGACTAAAACTGCGTGGCCGGCTGACGTCTAGAGGTTGTCCATCCAACAATACGGCATGCATAAGCTGTGTTATTGCATCTTTATTCTATTACGGAGAAACGTGCACTCCGTTGCAGAATATGGAGAGGCTATTTTTTCATTAGACAATAAAACCTCTTTACATTCTGAGCTTTTTCTTTTACCACTCGTTTGTACAATTCCATATTGACGTCGCCTGTGCCCCTTCCATAGCGTTAGGCCACTTCGAAAACAGCAATCGGATATTCAGTTATTGTAATATGCTGCTCACAATCAACATCAAAATTTACATACAATTATGGAAGCCAATTTTACAATTGTTATGTCTCACAGCATAAATCAATACAAACATGTATTTCTGAGCCAGTAATTCAAGAATAAATCTGGCAAGAGACGGGAAGAGAGAAACTAGCGATCATGACAAGGTTTCCTCAGTTGGTGAACTCGGCGAGGCTATTCCCGGTGAGATGGGTTAAGGCAACGATTTTCTTTCTTTAAGATAACCGCCGCAGAAGGCAAAAAAAAAACACTGCACGATTTACCACATGTTATCATGGGAAGAACGCTTATTATCTCGGCAAAGAATATGAACAGCCAAAGTGCATTTGGGGTGTTTGTCTCAATGCACGGAAAGATATAAGTGCACCGATATTCGACGGATGATCATCGCTTGTCGAAGAAAATGACGAACTCGTTGTATAAGTATATGATGCATCTCTGTCGGCAATTTTCTTCCCCTTCCTGAAACCGTGGAACAGAACCAATTCGAATTTGTTACAGCAGAAGAAGAAATATACCAGATGGATTTTGCAGACCAATGGTATCATGGAGAACGTGAAAGAGACTCTAAAAGTACTTTCAGTTGCCACCTTCTACAGTAGTTTCTGAGCTGAATTAAATTCGCTAAAATGAGCCGGCACAACTTTTTACTTCCTCAAGATATCTTTTAGAGAAACATTGACCACCCTTAAAAACAACAATAACGTCGGTGATTCGTAAAATTGCACACAGCTGTTTTATCAATAGCAATACGAAAAATGTGAACTTACCTCATGAGGTCATGAGAGATATAAGATAGCAGTACCAAAGAACAGACGGAAAAGAATGCAAGCAAAATAAGGAGTACTAAAAATGCGCTCTTGGTGATGCAAAACCGCCGCAAATAAAAAGAATCGTCGCATGGATTATCTGAAAAAAATTGGGCGCTACCAATCTTTACAATTAAATGAACGTCAAGATAATTTAGATTTCGGCGAAATGAATTCTCTAAGCAATCCAACGACTGCTTGTTATATATATATATATATATATATATATATATATGATTTGTATATATATGTATATACATATGCATAGGTATATTCCGAGTCGGAAGATCATCATATACAGCAATCTCCGTTTTATTCAATCAACTCAATAATCATTTCTAGGGGGCAGACTATACCTTAATTAAAAAACCGTTCCTTATTCGAATCATAACTGGTCACAAAAAAAGTGCAGTAGTGCCAAAAACTCAAACGACTCAGCTCAAACACGTTTACTTAAAAGGAAGCAACGAAACGAACGCACTTTGTTCGCTTGCTTACCCATCTATGACGACATCGCAACAGAAACGAGAGGGTAAGTAAATAACCTATGGCAATGGCTAATCACCGGCATATGAACAGCGTCTGCAGCTTTCCAAGAGTTAATTCTTCACGAAAAAATTCGCTTTCGAGAAACAAAGAAAATTAACACCTCTGGTGGAGCCATCCTCATCCGGTTCAGAATCTGAGATATAGATGGGCTGTGCAAGCACATCGAGAGTTTCATCTTCAACCCTGGAAGTGCGCTCCGGTTGATGATGTTGTTGCCACAAATCATCAGCGAGTCGATCTCTCGTCCATGTTTCCAGCAGCTCTTCGTCGGTGGGTTTTTGGCTAGTCGCATCACGTAAATGGCGATTAGGTCGCTTAAAAAAAAAACAAAAGCGTTGTTTGTACCTTACGCAGGGAAAAGAAAGGACAGTACGCGCCATATAGGTTTTGAGTCGATGTGGCTGCCTGTGCCAAAGCAGGCAATTTCATTACGTTGAAAGCAGCTAATAGTGCATACGAACTTCCACTCATCCAGTGGAACAGTTGAACAAACATTCGTCCTCCCCGTCTGCTGTCAATTATTCCTCAAAAGTTTCAGTTCAATTACAGCAGCCATTTAAGCGCATCCAACGAGTTCCTAGAACTGATTTTAGCAAGATTCTAGCAATATAACTTCTTTGGCTCCATATTGACAAAGCGAGCTTTCATTTGTTGGGTAGACCATGAAATGACCAGGATTCATATACAAATATGTGTGTATGCAAATACAAATTATGTATGCAAATACAAATATGTTTATATATATGTATATGCAAAGGGGATGCCAAGGCAGCTGTAATTTCATCGATTCCCGTATCGATGCAGCTGACAACCATGCCTAGGAAGCAACGAAACGAACGCACTTTGTTCGCTTGCTTACCCATCTATGACGACATCGCAACAGAAACGAGAGGGTAAGTAAATAACCTATGGCAATGGCTAATCACCGGCATATGAACAGCGTCTGCAGCTTTCCAAGAGTTAATTCTTCACGAAAAAATTCGCTTTCGAGAAACAAAGAAAATTAACACCTCTGGTGGAGCCATCCTCATCCGGTTCAGAATCTGAGATATAGATGGGCTGTGCAAGCACATCGAGAGTTTCATCTTCAACCCTGGAAGTGCGCTCCGGTTGATGATGTTGTTGCCACAAATCATCAGCGAGTCGATCTCTCGTCCATGTTTCCAGCAGCTCTTCGTCGGTGGGTTTTTGGCTAGTCGCATCACGTAAATGGCGATTAGGTCGCTTAAAAAAAAAACAAAAGCGTTGTTTGTACCTTACGCAGGGAAAAGAAAGGACAGTACGCGCCATATAGGTTTTGAGTCGATGTGGCTGCCTGTGCCAAAGCAGGCAATTTCATTACGTTGAAAGCAGCTAATAGTGCATACGAACTTCCACTCATCCAGTGGAACAGTTGAACAAACATTCGTCCTCCCCGTCTGCTGTCAATTATTCCTCAAAAGTTTCAGTTCAATTACAGCAGCCATTTAAGCGCATCCAACGAGTTCCTAGAACTGATTTTAGCAAGATTCTAGCAATATAACTTCTTTGGCTCCATATTGACAAAGCGAGCTTTCATTTGTTGGGTAGACCATGAAATGACCAGGATTCATATACAAATATGTGTGTATGCAAATACAAATTATGTATGCAAATACAAATATGTTTATATATATGTATATGCAAAGGGGATGCCAAGGCAGCTGTAATTTCATCGATTCCCGTATCGATGCAGCTGACAACCATGCCTACGCATAATTGTTCTGACCAGTTTCGGAACGCCTGGTGGTCAGCCTGCTGACGGTCCGTTGGGAAAGCAGCCGGGAATCGATCCCAGTTCTTCCCGCGTACGAAGAGGGGGCTCTACCGCTGAGCTACTCCCACCCCGTACATGTATATGTATGTGCATATATATAACGCATATATGTACGTATATATATGCATATATATGTATATATAAACGTACATATATGTAAATATGTATATATATATATATATATTTATATATAAGCCCGATCGAACAGTCAGTGAAATGGACGGAACGAATTTGGCACCCAAAATCGAAAACTAAAAGTGAGCAACATGAACAGCGTCAGTTAAACTCGGATAACAAACACAAGCAAATGCATGAATGTACAACATCATTGTACGGTATACAGAACAAAACCGCCCCTGTTAGCTGGTAACATCGACGACAAAATTGTCGCATAGGGATGTCATGCCGAGCTGCGTGCAGGACTGGTAAAAGAAATTACATTCCCAGTAATGTCATTCCCAGTACTGCCAGTTTTTTAGCATTTCCTTTAAACTAAACCAAAATCTACTGGTATAATCTATAAATTCCGTAGACTATATGGTATGCCTCTTCATCATCCATCTAAGTTTTCACCAAGTTTTCTTATGAACTACACTGCAATTCCCTCTTAATTATTTCAAGTAACCATTATACATCGCCACTGATAGCATAAGTGCTACACTTTGTGGCGGTCATTTTTTGCATATGTATAATGGGTGATTGCATTTGTTTCAGTAAATTAGCCTTGTCTATGACTGTTGTTGTTCAGCATCTGCAGTTATAACCAGTGATGCCATCGTACCAGAACTTTTGGTACGATACTGTACTTGTACCTCCCTCCATAAATGGTTTTATACCTATGCTAATACCACCCCTTGAAAAAACTGTTCGTACCGTACCTGTACTGTACTTCGCGGCCGAGATATGGCACGATACTGTACCAAGTATTTTGACCCAAAAAGTACAATACTTTTACTGTACTTTTCGTATCTGCAGTTTTTCTTGACCTGCATGAATAAAAGAGCATGTACTACTTTATTGATAAGTAAAATAAACCAAAACTGTGCGAGCCAACGGACAGAAGAAAACGACCACTGGTTGAAACGACGAAAAAAAAAGCGAAATTAGCGAAAAAAGATTAAAAAATATCCACGGTCGAGGTGAAAAACAGTCAAAAGACCTATTTGTTTCGAGCCGTAATGGAAAGCGCTTGATCAAATCACCGTACAGGCATGAAGCACATTTGAGAGATCGGTCTCCTACGTAATGGATCGTTGCAGCAATGAACGAATCCTTGACACACTTTTCGCTCCAACTGTCAACAGTGACCGATGCTCCAACAGATCCTTCCACTTCCCGCACAATCTGCTCCTTGATCACTTGTAATGGTCCGTCCAAAAGTGAGCAGAGGCCTCCGTGGGAAGCGGGCATGGCGAACCGCGGATTCAGCACGGTTGTATACTCGCGAAACTCGTGGGTGAGAAATAAGCTTAGAGGGACATTCGTTAGGGTCGTCAGCTTTTGGAGAATCGTTATGCACCGTTTTTTTCGACGCTATCCTACGCTCCCTTACCCGACATCCTCCACAACTCTTCCAGCGTTGTCAATGGCGCATTCCGTTTTACCGGCTGTTTGCGATGGCAAGAGATGGCAAAACAAAAGAGATGGCAGAACAAACGAATCAAATCAAAGAGATGGCAAAACAAACGAACGCCGCGAACCTAATATGAGGAACTAGATCTCTTTATACATAAATTAAAGAACTATTAAAAAACTTGCGAATGAGGACTATCCTTCGCCCCTATTGACATTGTTGAATATCTAAAATAGAAAAGTTCGATCTCAATTTCTCAAATGAATAATTCGACCCCACCAGTCAATTGTCGAGACGCGTGGGGGACCAACTGTGAAATCTAAAATTGTGGGAGCGCGGTAACGCTAATCTGCATCTCCCGCCAGTGACGTACATTTTAAGTACAAGTACAGTCAAAAAATGGTACGATGTACTTGTACTTTTTTCCAAAAAATCAGTATGATACTCTGCTTGTACCACCCCTCGGAAAATCGCGCTGTACTGTACTCATACTGTACTTGCGATTCTAAACTAGGTACGATACTGTACTATACTTGGTATAAGTACAAGTACACTACGAAAAGTATTATACTTCTTGGTGCGATGGCATCACTGGTTATAACGTCGAAAGCGAGTGTACGAATACAGCAGAACAAGTCCATGACGCCCATTTCACTCTGACTCCAACCTATCACACCGACAAACTACCTCCGTATTTGCATTTAGATCGCCAAGTGTGTCCTGAATTTGAGCTCGATTCCTATGTAGGGGATGCAGCTCCCTTCGACGATTTGTGTATGGCCGTGCTGGTTGAAGTCCAGATGCAACAACTGTCTCCTAAAAAAGCACGTACCGCTCAAAACCAACATTCATCGACACTTACCTGTACTGATATTGTACGTGAACAATACTGTTTGCTTATCCACCTGCGCATGTGGACAAAAAATCATAATAGTAAGAAGTAAGAACTGCAGGAGTAAGAAGGTGTAAGAACTGCACATGAAGCAAAGACTTACTTTATCGATAAGTGCAGAATTACGTACACGCATGCCAAATGCAGTTGGCCGTGAGACCAATGTTGACGCTTGATGATCATGCCCATACGGAAGAGGAGAAAAGTGGACATATTGCGGGAAGGAAGAACAAGTATGAGAAAGTGAAATGCAAACTAGACACAGTAAATATATTTGAACTTAACAAATATGCATGTCTAATTGTAGGTTACAGAAGCAATTCTGCGCTAAGCTGCGAGCTCAAACAGAAAAGAAACAGTAGGCGCATGAGTTATCATTATTAACTGAGCAGTTATTTTCTTTGTTGAAGTTCATTTTATTACTCACCCCTAAAGAAAGTCCGGTCGAGTCGAGAGCAGAAAGAGGCAGGTTTTCCGAGGCGATACCTAAACAACGTTTTTGTTCGTTTTGACTCAGGTTGCATCAAAAAATAAACATTAAGCAAACGAAGAACGGCGAGAAACGACTCCCATATACACTCGAATGATCCCTAGGGATCAGAAAGTCACGCGGAGATTGTTTCATTCATTCTTATTTAACTTTTTTTTTTCGCTCTGTCCTCTAACAGTTTTTTCTAGGAAGACCATCCACGTTACGCTCTATCTTCTCAACTTCTATACCTCCAGTCAACTTCAACAAGCGTCCTATTCATCGCCCTATCACTTTTCTACCTTGATCAAACAGTTCAAATAGGTGCTCGTGAAGAAGGGAGCGATACTGCCTACATTAAATAATACTACTGCTTTAATCAAGGCGATGAAATTTTACAAAAACTCGTTCGTAACAGCTGGGGAGAAATTTTCGAGTAGCAATACTGGTTTTTAGGTTAGAGTTTTCCCCGCCCTGCACTTGGCATTCTTTTTGACAAGGAGTATAGTAGAAAAGCAAGTTATAGTATCCTGCAGGCGAAAAACTTCTTTAGGTCGTGGGCCACAAACTGGCCCGGAAGCATCCACTCGGCTCGCAATATGGAACAAGTAGCTCAAAAGGCATCCATTCAATAATGGAGTTAGAATGCCTGCTTTACCCTCATCATTCACCATCTTTGATGCGAAGCAGGAAGAACGGAAAAGGGCGCAAGGATACTCACTCCGCCATATTCATCAATGAGCAACCATGAAAACAAAAATAATTCATTGTTATGAGGTGGTAGTTGCATGACATACTGGAACAAGAAAAAAAAACATTTCCATCGTTCGCATTGACGAATGGAAAGAGAATAGAGTGAGTGACCTAAGTCAACTCTCAATGCGCCACACTCGCTAATATTTGCAAACAGAGATGGTGTTTCTTTGAATTTTCCACAATTAGAGCGCGCTTTTATTTTGTTAAAGATGAGAGCAATGTAAACATATAGCGTTTTCATTCACCGTTTTTGCATACACCATTATCAAAAGCAAAACGTATTAGCGCTGAATAAAACTTCGTATTGAGTCTTTTACACGAAAGCACTGCATTGTTCCCAACCAGCTGTCTATGCTCCCCAATACATGACGGATATACGTGTGAAGCAAAAATGGTAGTAAAACCAGACATTGTCGGAAACATTGCAAATACACCTGGAGGTAAGTGGACGTCATTGATCGCGACCCGATCTATGATGCGCTGATCCGCACTTCTAACAATAAGCGGCGACTGTAGCAGGTGAGGGTTGGTAAAAGTGCCGATCACTTGCGTCGGATCTACACCTGCGTCGATCAGAGAATTCGGTATGAAATCGGGATGGATTACGTTCGGACAGTTCGGAGGCTGCAATCTAAGCGCTTTTTTGTGTCGTGTGGGTGGCAAACCGTTTATGATATCGCCGTAGCAAACAGAAAAAAAAAAAGACAGAAACACGTCTTCCATGGAAAGCCAACTCAAGAAGTATATGGTAAACTGAATGGTGACGCTGATTGAGCTTGAAACATCCAATTTTCGACATAAGGCCATACGACCTCAGCGATGAAGGCCGATTTCGAGCACAAAGGACTCGGAGTCAGATTCTCTTTTACCTGGAGCTGGCACCACTTTGCTTGCTCAGCGAATTTACAACTGGAAGCACTATACAGCCAGGTTCGAAAACCATAGCTAGGTCTTGCCGGATATCGAAGCAATGGGCGAGATCAAGCATTCTGTGAGGTCTGAGCCGGAGATGGAGCCAAAATTCCCGGCCTCCCCATAGATCGAAGCGAAGCCTACCCAATTTAGGGAAGCTCAACGTCATCTGTCATGACATCACACCGATCTAAAGCATAATTCTTCGTTTCCATCTTATCGAAAATTTACCAGTTAGCTTATCTGCCTTGTAAACAGTCTATTTCAGCTTTACAATGCACACGAATTAAAGCTATAAAGGACTGTTCTAAGCAGATAGTTTTTGCTTAACGTAGCGAAAGAAAGTAAGAAGATCTAACAAACGAAAAGATACCGTAACTCCGATGCATTCATTGTCACGTTTGTTACACACCTGTATCTGACATTGAAAATATAACTGTGACCTATCCGGAAATTTATAAGCCCATATTGGGACGAACGCTAAGTTGAGTGAGTTGTCGTACGACAGTGGTCCTTGAACGACAGCAGAAAAAACAGGACACCTGAAAGTTTCGAAATTAGTGTTACAGAGATAAGTTAAGGACATTAAGCAGACTACAACTATAAAAGTCACTTGGAGACAGCCTTACTGGAGTTCATCAGCATAGTCCCCTTCTCCGCCCTCCTCTCATTTCCGCACACTTTTCGACAAAAAGGTTCGAAAAATGGTGGAACATCGAAAAAAAAGCACGACGAAAATTTTTCACTGTTAGGCAAACTTCCGATCCTCCTTACTGGGACACCTAAGATATATGCACCAGTATTACACCATATTTGTAACACTTTATTGTGATAGTGAAAAGCTTTGCCGAAAGCATACGAGCGCAGCACAAGAGCTCAAAAAGCGCCAACGGTGATATGATGTAAATGTTCCTCTGTCAACATTGGGCGCTATAGCTGAAGCAGCATAGAGTGGACAGACAAAAAAAGGTATTAGATGAAGTTGAGTTTGGAAAAGGCCAACAGTGCCAACTTGGGACGTTTGGTTACTGCAAGCTTAATGGACAACACTGTTATCAAGGCCAATTCAGGGGCAAGGAAAAATGAAATAATAGTCCACTCGATGGATGGAATAAAAATGAACGAAGCCAAAAAAAAATTGGTCAATTGAAGTGAATTAACCCAAAGAGCGGAAGGGGAGCGATGACGCTAAATTAAGTTATTATGAGAAGAAAAACTGGTAATGTAAGCGAGCAGCAAAAACAACGCAATATGACATCGAAATCCATAACAACGCTAATCGCTTATTCACAGCATAATGCAGATTTATCCCTTCTTCCACAATATAGTTTCGTTCAATTTGTTAGTTTTTTTTGGTTTTTTCAAGTCTGTCCCATCCAGTAATAGCACATGTTTTACTCTTTCTTGCAGGTATTCACTTTCGCATTAACCCATAAGACTATTTATTGAGCAGACTACAACTATAAAAGTCACTTGGAGACAGCCTTACTGGAGTTCATCAGCATAGTTCCCTTCTCCGCCCTCCTCTCATTTCCGCACACTTTTCGACAAAAAGGTTCGAAAAATGGTGGAACATCGAAAAAAAAGCACGACGAAAATTTTTCACTGTTAGGCAAACTTCCGATCCTCCTTACTGGGACACCTAAGATATATGCACCAGTATTACACCATATTTGTAACACTTTATTGTGATAGTGAAAAGCTTTGCCGAAAGCATACGAGCGCAGCACAAGAGCTCAAAAAGCGCCAACGGTGATATGATGTAAATGTTCCTCCCATAAGACTATTTATTGCCTTATAGGCCGAAAAGCAGCCATAAACATTTCTGTGGAACACGAATGTTTCATTGAAGACACAACAAAACATCCAATTTGAACATCCACCATTTCGCTATGCCTCTCCATGAACGGACAATTATTAGTCGGATGAGCTCATCGAATACTGAATAAGGTCAATGATGAAGAAGAGGCTCCGCGATAAATCCGTAATGCGTTTCGATCCGGAAATACCATATAGCGAAAAGAGCTGTTGAGTGCAGGAGCGCAATACTATCGCAAGAAAAAAAGCGCAAAGAAAAAACAACTGGCAAGCATAGCGAGTGAGTTGGCCTTGCTTGCATTCTCATCGTTCCACGAAACGATCGACGAAGGATCACGGCCTTTTAGCACACATGTTAGCCGTTCCACTTTATAATGTCCCTCATCTAAGGTATTTTCACCACGTACAAAGATGTATAATATAATAATATTACTATATACATATATAATATAATTATAGACAATTATTATATATATATATATATTGAAAATATATCCATTTCTTTGTGTGTAATAAACAGATTCGAGGAAGCCTCAGTAGTGCATTCTTAGAACTGAGGTTGTGAGTTTATGTGGTTTGCTAAATTTAAGACAGTTTGATTTATGTTTCGCGATACTGGCCTCTGATCCATCGACTGCTGCTTATTGATGGCACATAACAAGTCTAGCTCATATTCCTGTCAAACTCTGACGAGATAAAAACGCCCCTGTCTTCGACGATGCTACTCCTGTTTTTAGGATTCGTCACTTGTTAACAGCAATTAAGAGTTATGCAAATAGAACACTAAAATGAGACCAGTAGTATGAAGCAAAAAGAACCTACCCACGACCGTCCAGCACACGTACAGAAGTTCCACCACCATCGTTCACAAAGCAGTTTTTGACGAGCATTCCATAGTTGGCTGAACAAGCATTCATTAGCATGCAAAGAGTAAAAACAAATGTTGACTCGAACGAAGAAATTAAACACCAACGATATAAGCCCCAGAAGAGTAATTTGTTGCATACAGCTTTATGCTTATTGTTCGTCGATTAAACAGTGATCTCCATTTGATGCTGTTTACAGTATTTGGTGGTAGGAGGTTCGGTTTTTGTTCTACTAACTCTCAACTCAACCATTTCGTCAAATTAGTCAGCACGGAAAGCTACGGGAGCAGGGCACCCTTGAATCCCCCGTCAGAAATCCGCTCGCTCCGGTGCGTTTCTTCTCAAAAGCACTCTCCCGAAAACGGGATCTGCGCCCAAATCTCTACGTTCCCGACGTTTTTATTTCTTCTGTCAATCATTCAAAGTTGCAAAATCTTCAGCTAATTCTCCTTCCCCTCCTTGTCCCTTGATTTTCGTCAAAAAACCTTTCCGCCGTTGAAAACAGCATTCTCTCGTCGAAATCCTTCACATCCGAAAACGGGGTTCTTTGCTCAAAATTTGTTTTGCAGCAGCACAAACACGAAAGTGCACTGGAGCACCATTGGCAATCCTATTAATGAGATTAGTGGCAGCTATTGGCAGCTGAACAGAGCAGTTCAGCAATGCTCATAACGACGCTTTAGCATTGTTGACTCGGCGATTGTTAAATCGAACTGCGCTTATGAAAGCTTGACACTGTTTTTGATTTTGCACGGAATCTTCTCACTAAAAGATGCGTTAACATAAATACAAGCACTTACGGTTATCGCATTCCCAACGATGCACCAGCTGATCGCCAATACGAGAGAACCTTACCCGAGGGCCATCAACACTGCCCGCACGCACCGAATACTCACAATTAGGCATCAACATCGTCGCTTGCTCAACCGTTTCGGTACGCAGTACACTGTAACATAAAGCACTATGTGCGGTCGGTATGTCACCGTTGATAGTAGAGATCACAGAAGCCGTTGACTTAAGAGATCTCATAAGGCACTGTGCAAGTGACCAGAAAAGTAGTTCTGTAGTGGTTACAGTTCAGAAACAGTAGCATTTGACTGTACCCATCTGGAAGGGTGCAGTATGGTGTGATTTGGAAATAAATCCAGTAGCGTCTGGAAGTCTCTAAATTTTCATTACAGCTCCATGTTCGTACAGCTTGTACAGCTGTTATCATGCAATTTTTTGGGAGTCACTTTCGACACTTCACATTTCTTCTATCTGGAAGCGGTGTTTGTTCTCAGTGCTATGAACTTTTCAAATGTACAGATAAGGGAGGAAGAAGTGAACTTTTTTTCTTCAACGGAACTATTAGGCCACCCTTTAATTTCTTCTTCGAAAAACTTATGTTTCGGCAATTAGCTGTTATCATGCAATTTTTTGGGAGTCACTTTCGACACTTCACATTTCTTCTATCTGGAAGCGGTATTTGTTCTCAGTGCTATGAGCTTTTCAAATGTACAGATAAGGGAGGAAGAAAACTTTTTTCTCCAACGGAACTATTAGGCCACCCTTTAATTTCTTTTTCGAAAAACTTATGTTTCGGCAATTATAATTCTACAACTCATGAGCTCTTTGAAAATTTTTAGCTGATATTTGTTTCGATGGAAAGGATTTATTGCTTATGCACGCAATCTGCATTCGGCGAATTTTACACAAAGGAGGAAAACAGGATTTACTGCAAACAATAATTTACTTATTTTACAGTTTTCCGTTACGCCTATTTATGGCTTTATGTCTCATACTCATCCAAGAAAAATTTTTGTTTACAGCAGTCAGTGATTTTAAACGCGTTGCCAATCATTGTGCCCGATATGAAAATAGTGCTACTTCAAAACGGGATAACTACATCATACCAAAAGCGATTCCTGTTCAGAAATACAGATTTTGGTTCAACTACTTGCATCCCTATTTATTTTTCACTAGCGAAAAACGGAAAGGGAAAACAGCGAAAAAAAAAAGAACAAACATTCCATTAGTAGCCGCCGAATAGAATCGAAGAAATGAAAATTTATGTTAAACAATTAGGATTCCGATATTATCAAAACGCAAGCACTGCGTGAACAGCAAATGAAAGATTTTTTTAAAAAAAATGTCATATAGGCAATCATATAGGCATGTATATCAAAAATTTCATGGCACAAAATGGCATTCGCTATCTATATCAGTTAATACTTTCATCTTCAGCTGCTTATTGATGGCACATAACAAGTCTAGCTCATATTCCTGTCAAACTCTGACGAGATAAAAACGCCCCTGTCTTCGACGATGCTACTCCTGTTTTTAGGATTCGTCACTTGTTAACAGCAATTAAGAGTTATGCAAATAGAACACTAAAATGAGACCAGTAGTATGAAGCAAAAAGAACCTACCCACGACCGTCCAGCACACGTACAGAAGTTCCACCACCATCGTTCACAAAGCAGTTTTTGACGAGCATTCCATAGTTGGCTGAACAAGCATTCATTAGCATGCAAAGAGTAAAAACAAATGTTGACTCGAACGAAGAAATTAAACACCAACGATATAAGCCCCAGAAGAGTAATTTGTTGCATACAGCTTTATGCTTATTGTTCGTCGATTAAACAGTGATCTCCATTTGATGCTGTTTACAGTATTTGGTGGTAGGAGGTTCGGTTTTTGTTCTACTAACTCTCAACTCAACCATTTCGTCAAATTAGTCAGCACGGAAAGCTACGGGAGCAGGGCACCCTTGAATCCCCCGTCAGAAATCCGCTCGCTCCGGTGCGTTTCTTCTCAAAAGCACTCTCCCGAAAACGGGATCTGCGCCCAAATCTCTACGTTCCCGACGTTTTTATTTCTTCTGTCAATCATTCAAAGTTGCAAAATCTTCAGCTAATTCTCCTTCCCCTCCTTGTCCCTTGATTTTCGTCAAAAAACCTTTCCGCCGTTGAAAACAGCATTCTCTCGTCGAAATCCTTCACATCCGAAAACGGGGTTCTTTGCTCAAAATTTGTTTTGCAGCAGCACAAACACGAAAGTGCACTGGAGCACCATTGGCAATCCTATTAATGAGATTAGTGGCAGCTATTGGCAGCTGAACAGAGCAGTTCAGCAATGCTCATAACGACGCTTTAGCATTGTTGACTCGGCGATTGTTAAATCGAACTGCGCTTATGAAAGCTTGACACTGTTTTTGATTTTGCACGGAATCTTCTCACTAAAAGATGCGTTAACATAAATACAAGCACTTACGGTTATCGCATTCCCAACGATGCACCAGCTGATCGCCAATACGAGAGAACCTTACCCGAGGGCCATCAACACTGCCCGCACGCACCGAATACTCACAATTAGGCATCAACATCGTCGCTTGCTCAACCGTTTCGGTACGCAGTACACTGTAACATAAAGCACTATGTGCGGTCGGTATGTCACCGTTGATAGTAGAGATCACAGAAGCCGTTGACTTAAGAGATCTCATAAGGCACTGTGCAAGTGACCAGAAAAGTAGTTTTGTAGTGGTTACAGTTCAGAAACAGTAGCATTTGACTGTACCCATCTGGAAGGGTGCAGTATGGTGTGATTTGGAAATAAATCCAGTAGCGTCTGGAAGTCTCTAAATTTTCATTACAGCTCCATGTTCGTACAGCTTGTACAGCTGTTATCATGCAATTTTTTGGGAGTCACTTTCGACACTTCACATTTCTTCTATCTGGAAGCGGTATTTGTTCTCAGTGCTATGAGCTTTTCAAATGTACAGATAAGGGAGGAAGAAAACTTTTTTCTCCAACGGAACTATTAGGCCACCCTTTAATTTCTTCTTCGAAAAACTTATGTTTCGGCAATTATAATTCTACAACTCATGAGCTCTTTGAAAATTTTTAGCTGATATTTGTTTCGATGGAAAGGATTTATTGCTTATGCACGCAATCTGCATTCGGCGAATTTTACACAAAGGAGGAAAACAGGATTTACTGCAAACAATAATTTACTTATTTTACAGTTTTCCGTTACGCCTATTTATGGCTTTATGTCTCATACTCATCCAAGAAAAATTTTTGTTTACAGCAGTCAGTGATTTTAAACGCGTTGCCAATCATTGTGCCCGATATGAAAATAGTGCTACTTCAAAACGGGATAACTACATCATACCAAAAGCGATTCCTGTTCAGAAATACAGATTTTGGTTCAACTACTTGCATCCCTATTTATTTTTCACTAGCGAAAAACGGAAAGGGAAAACAGCGAAAAAAAAAAGAACAAACATTCCATTAGTAGCCGCCGAATAGAATCGAAGAAATGAAAATTTATGTTAAACAATTAGGATTCCGATATTATCAAAACGCAAGCACTGCGTGAACAGCAAATGAAAGATTTTTAAAAAAAATGTCATATAGGCAATCATATAGGCAAGTATATCCAAAATTTCATGGCACAAAATGGCATTCGCTATCTATATCAGTTAATACTTTCATCTTCAGCAAAGCCAGCTTATGAGAACTGAATTGAAAACTTGTGCTTCCTGGGGCTCCTAAGTTGGAGACCTCGCAAGGATTCCTTGCAGGACGTGAGGCTCGGAGTCTTCGAGGTGGTATTTTTTTGTGTATTTTTTGTTAGGGACCAAAGATTGACACATGATCCCGAGCAATTCTGCCCAGTGGTCATTACTATATCGAACGAAGCTTAAGATATTCGACAAAACATAGGAGAACCCCTTGTTACGACCATAATTCGTTCCAATTTGGTTGACAACCCAATTTGACTCGAACTTAATTTCTCCACTGGATTTTATGTAAATATTAATGCGTTCCAGACTCTTGCGAACTTTATAAAAATATTGTTTTTAAAGGTTTTTAAGCACAAAAGTAGTTAATTGTGCCATAGAATTCACAGTATAATAGTAAACTAAATGTAAAATCGTTGAAGAACACTAGGAAAGCCTTGATCAACACAGAAAACTAACATTGCCGCCCGTGTCAACGTTTAGAATCGTTCAACGAGATGATTGAAGCACTTCGTTAACTAACTTTTTCAATGGAATGGTTGTTTAGTTTCTTTAATGATACATATACGCAGCACATAAAAACAATAACGTAAATTTGTTTGTATTTTAATCAATAAATCATTGTTTTGTTTGTTACATCAATCGATCGATTCTGAGAGAAAGAGAGAGAATTCGTACGTTTCTATAAAAAGTAAGTTAACAATAATAGTATTTTTTGAAAGATTTTTAGGCAAAAAAAGTAGTCAATTATAACTTGGAATTTGGCGCTTTCAAAAAAATGGAGCGGAAGGGGAAGTCGGCGGCGGCCGTGTTTTATTGTCACCCGAGTACGTGTTAGTGACCAGGTTCAAAAATTTTGTGAATTTTATGGTCAGAACCCGACTTGGCCGTGGTCAGAAGCGTTCGCGGGCAGAGGTTCTACTGTCGCGCCACTCGACGACTCTTGACATCTCTTCTGCAGTGTTTTACGTGGTGATTGATCCTCACAAATGCCTCGCTGCTGTACAATACATTTGTAGAAATGGCTGCACTGCGCGTTGTTTGTGCCCCATCACTGCTCCACCGAAAACGGATTTGAATGATGTGATTTTTGACATATTCCAAATGGCATCGGACAGCAATTCCCATTTTTCCCTTTCCTGCGATGCCTCACCTCCTGCTTTAAATATATCGTATCCCGAAGGGGTTCATCCCTCTACCGAAAACTATTCCACGTCTAATTCTGGCTAAACAAAATGCCATGGCTAGCTTGTCAAACGTATTAATGATGCCTCATGATGTTGTGCTACCAGCTTCTCGAAGAGGATGGCTACCTTTTAATTAAAGCAAATACGTTTCCCACTCTTAGTGCTTATCTTCTGATGAGACTTTATAGTTTTCGGCAAGAAAGCAAGTTTTTGACATAATTATTGCTATTATTGGCTGAATCGCTTAATAGAAATTGACTCTTCGTTGGTTTATGGAAGAATTCACGAAATATCACCACATCATAAAACATGTACCTCACTTCGAGTTCCGAATTCACCGTCTTATCCGATTGGGCGTAAAAACAGCGTACATTGAAGGCACGATCGACCTTCGTAATGAACTGGGGATGGAAGTTTGTCACAAAAACGATCATGTAATTCAGACCGTGCGGTTGAAGCTACAAGTACACTTTCGTTGATACTACTTATTAAATGACACTAAAATAGGACTGCTTCTCATTAATTCATTAAGTTTTGAAACTGCCAACATGTTGACGTGAGCACTAACTATACTTAAGAATATCTTAAATGAGTAGTCACAGTAAGCAGTAAAGTGAAGGTTATGCCTCAGCAAACACCTCAAATCAGCTATTCTTAGTTGCACAATTCAGTACCGCTTCCACAGCAATCAAAAAGCGCAACTCGCCTAAGAAATCGAAACTCAAGCTGCCTGTGTCGTGATACAGAATAATTTTTGTTCAATAGGAAAAATTTTAAAAAACGAATTTTTAAAATATTCTATGGCAAAACTTGAACTGATTGGTGGATAAATTGAGAACGTGGGAGAAATCAGCAGTGGCCTGAAATTGATGAGAAATTCTTTTCGAGCATGGTGAGTACCTGCTTGGTTTTATAGAACTCAGTGCAAGTATAAAAAAACAACCAAAAAGCATCTTCCAGTATGTTGAACGGCATTCCAAAACCTCTTTCTACAGCTACTGGCGTGTACGCCAAAAATTCTTTTAAGGACTGCTCTGAGAAAGCGGGCAAAATGGGTGATGAATCGAATTCGCCCCAAAGGTACTTTATATTACTTTATATCGTGTCAATGACAATGATAGTTTTTTCAATGAATAAAGCGAATTGAGGTCAACAGTTTTAAAAAAATGAAAAGGTTATATATTTAAATTGAATACTGTTGGAATAACCTGTCTTATACGACGCATTCCGCACTCACCAATACGTACGGTAAATGTTGCACCAGGATAGTCGTTTCCGAAGTATTGCTGACGACAAGCTGGTATTCCAAACTGACCCTTCACATATATGTTGCCCCTAAATTCATGCTTTATTAATCAATAGCAGCGATCCTATCATAATCTTTGAATAAAGTTATTTGAACTATAAACTGAACTTATCTGACTTTCGTCTTAGTAGCAAGAGACGACTACGCGATAATATTACTAATATGACAAAGACAAATACGATCGATGCTCATACTTTGCCTTAATTTCAGTGTGTCACCCAAAAACGTTGAGAAGCGCATTATGATGGTCGACGCGGAATCGCTGAGAGTATCGTTACCACTACTTGATGTTGAAATAGTCGAAAGTTGTTTTGAGAATTTTATAGGCTGCAAAAAAAATTTATAGTCTCTTGAGCTTTACATAGCACTAACATAGATCGGCTAACCGAAATGCTAGGGAAAAGCTTAACGAAAAAAATATCCTTACGTGAAAATAATGCAGCCCATCATTCACGAGTGAGCATGCGCATACGCAAATGCACAGTAGAAAAGTGAAAACACATGCGTTCGAAGCAGTGATGGCATCATACCGAAAAGTATAATACTTTTCGTACTGTGCTTGTACTTATATGAAGTATACCGTACAAAGTTCAAAATCGCAAGTGCAGTATCAGCACAGTACGGCGCGATTTCCCGATGGGTGGTACAAGCAGAGTATCGTACTGATTTTTTGGAAAAAAGTACAACTACATCGTACCATTTTTTGACTGCACTTGTGCTTAAAATGTACTTCACTCGCGGGAGATGCAGATTAGTGTTACCGCGCTCCCACAATTTTAGATTTCACCGTTGGTCCCCGACGCGTCTCGACAATTGACTGATGGGGTCGAATTATTCATTTGAGAAATTGAGATCGAACCTTTCTATTTTAGATATTCAACAATGTCAAAAGGGGCGACGGATAGTCCTCATTCGCAAGTTTTTCAATAGTTCTTTAATTTATGTATAAAGAGATCTAGTTCGCTCTTTTATTCATGCAGGTCAAGAAAAACTGCAGGTACGAAAGTACAGTAAAAGTATTGTACTTTTTGGGCCGAAATACTTGGTACAGTATCGTGCCATATCTCGACCGCCAAGTACAGTACGGGTACGGTGCGATCAGTTTTTTAGGGGGTACTATTAGTATAAGTATAATACCATTTTTGGAGGGGAAGTACAAGTATAGTGTCGTACCAAAAATTCTGGTACGATGGCGTCACTGGGAAGCATGCTGAACGCACTCAATTGGTATTTCGAAAAAAAGATAAATTCTGGCGAAAGGTACACATCCAGGAATGGAGAGAAATTTCGAATAGGCTGAGAGGTAGGGGAAATGGCAGGAGGGTAAGACGGAGAGAAGAAATGTATATACGCATTCTGGGTGGCTTAAGAAATTCGATACGTTTCCCTTTGACAAGCGGATCATCAGGCGATCTGTGGAGTTCTGATTGAGAGTGAACAAGCAGTCATGGTAACGATGTGGATCGAGTGAGTCACTTCATGGCAAAAGATAAACACTGTTCCGATAATCGACGTTTTGTTAAAATATTTGTGAAAAGAAGATATTCAGTTTCTTTCAACATTTTCTGAACATCCTAAAGTATACATATAGCAAAAAGATTTGAGCAAAAATCCAATGCAGGAAGGAGCGCTGTGGTAATGCATAGTGAAAGAGACGAACGATATTTCACAAACCGGAAAACACTGCGAGTGCGAACGCTAAACGTGATGCCGTGTTCGGTGCACTGAATCTGTGGTACTCCGACGACGTCGTTGTCAATTGTAATTCCGTTAACCAGCCATGGTTCACACTGAAAAAGATGGCAACGAAACATTAAATTCTAGAAATCGCATTTTATGTTAGCCATCTTACCTTTTTTGCAACATAGCGAAATTTGCCCATGAAGTGCGATATCTTTATTTTCTGTCCGGTGCAATCAACGTTTAATAGAACAACGGCTTTTTTAGCTTTAGGTTTCCAAAATTTCGAATGGTACATCAAATAACTGTAAAATATATTTTAAAGAAATCGCACGATATTATTTAAAATGAGAAGTATGAAGCCAAATTCCAAAAGACTGCCCTAGTAGTCCGATAGAAGTAAAGCTGAGTTATGGGTCATTTTCAGTGAACCAGGTCCTAGAATATTTCATTATTTCATTGCATAATTTCGACATAACACTTCTATTCTGCTTAATAACCTAGCGTAATGAAACGGAGTTTACTGAAACACTGGCGATCACAGAAATTTGAAATGATATATTTCCGAGGGAGTGGACTTATAGGAGGCGGGGAGTGGGCAAATGTGTTGAAGGAGGTGTCATTCGAAATTCTACGGTACGGTGTTGCTAGTTTGAAAGATTCTTGAACGACAGTGACGAATAAGAGGAAAACCATTCTTTATGGCACTTTTTAACTGTTGTACAATAGAAGAAGTTGATGAGCATTGCACACCGTGCATTAGTCGGTTTTTATCGCTGTATTTCCGGCTTGTTTTTGTGCCTTCCAAATGAATGAGACCATCGTGCACTATTGCTTTTCTCGCATTTACTTTTGTATTTAAAATAATCAGAGGTAATGAATACAGGTGATTGAATGCAACGGATCGCGAAAGAAACATGCTCAAAGGAGAGTCGCATTCAATGTGATCTTTAGTTTAACTCGAGAGCAACATTTGCTCCTAATTGTTAGTGAGCCTTCATGGAAAGTGTTCTTCCTGCATTAAAACAGAGACCACAAAACACAAATATTTTTTGCGACCATTCTTTTCTCATTTCCTTGTCGTCATTCTTTGCTTCGAATAAGTTGCAGTAATCCCCGCATCACATCGTGTACAAAATTATTCCCTTAAAGCAAATGTGCACCCTATGGATCAACCTGTCTTACTGTATCAAATGCACACTTAACGAATGCTGCAATGCAATAGCCATTGCATCGAGGCGGTGTGTCGATATGCACCGATCCGAGATGATGATAGCTGATTAAGCATTCAAATGTTTAATAAATGCGTCTTTGAATTTTCGAATGCATTTTGCGAAATTTATACGTTCAAACTAATTTTAAGTAAATCTGTATACTAAGAAAAGTCCGAACTTAAGCTTTAAAGTTCGGAAAGTTCTTGGCTCAGGCATATGTATTTTATTGTCGACTCAATTCTAATCATTAGAACTCCATCTGAGCATAAAAATGGCCGTCCAAATCAGCTTTGCATTCACGGTATGTGTAGGTACCGCATATCGAGTGCAACTACTTGATCTCATGTCACCCAATTTTAATCCTATTTAGTTTTCCAATTTTAATCCTATTTAGTTTTCTTCCTATTTAGTTTTCTATCTTTTACAGTGTCTCTCGTGATCGCTTATAATGCCATCGTATATCAATGAATGCAGTATTTGTAGAATTCGTAGAGCGCCAGTAATTATCGAAACGTCAACAAGGAAACCAATCAACAATCTCTCTCAGTCTGTGAGAGAACTTTTAAAGCTGAGAGAAATTAAACAATTTTCAAATACTTCAAGCCGGTCGGATTTTTTCCGCAAAGATATTGAACGATTATAAAACAAGGGAAAAATCTAGAAAAAAAAGCGCTAATATATAGCAGGCAGTCCTTATCGAAATTCACCGAGGTGGATTTGAGCAAGAATGAAACGTACACAAAACTGAGCGGCGATAAGCAAGCAGAGCAGCGTGCTGAATCCCAACAACATTCTGTTCGCGTCTATGAAGTTGGTACACTGCTGAAAAACAAAACTTCTAAATTTTTATTGACTGTCCTCAACGCTCAACGACCTTGCGCGGAATCATTTCAACGCTTGTCGCTTAATTGTTATCCTAATGTGTACTTCGTAAAATTATTGAAATGAGCCAAATATGTCAAAAACTCAAATAATTCTATTTTTCGAAGATTTTATATATACCGTATTCAATTTCGTTAAGAAAACGCAACTGCAGGGGAAAGGGGAGGAGGAGGGGGATGAAATGAATTATTAAGCACTTAAATAGATCATTTATGTAAATGATCTATTTTTATATGTTAAATATATGTCTCATATTCCGTTCATCAATAGCCCGACAAGAAAAAGAACCAAAACAAAAAAAGTTTGGCCCAGTAGTGCCGAGTTGTAAATTTAAAGAAATATGACTCTCTCAGGACATTGCCGAATCGAGTTCGTTTTTTTAGCTCATAAAATAATCTGGTAAAGGCGTTCTTCGGGCACACTTTACAAGTGACATAGAAACGGTCATAATGAAACGTCTAGCATAACAATTGTGATTCCGCTAAATTGCTCAGTGGATCGGAATTGGGCTGTAAATGGCAGCGGGAATGGAATGGACAAGCGAGGTGAATGGGAACTGTTCCTCATATAGAGTTTGGCAAGCGATCGAATTAAAGCAGTAGTCTCTGATTAACCCGAATTCGGGTTGCATTGACGTCGAAGTGTTGGGCTTTTCAAACCGCTTGTCGCGTCAGCGTAATCCCATGCAATCGCTGCAGCAACGTTCACCACCAATGAAAGTGATGCCATTAAATTTCACTCTCACTTATACTGCGATGCCCTTTCTGACTTAGTTCATTTCGTACTCCGTAATTATTATGCAGTACGACTATTGGACGGAAATTCCAACAACAAAAGCATACGCGACTGCAACGTCGATGATCAACAACATAAATATAACGTGCAACAGCGACGTGATTCCGCATATGTATTATTGTATGAAGGATAAATAAATGGTACAGAATATACTTATATTGTCGAGTGCTCTGTGAAATCACTCAATTAGGCATGGCGATGTGCACATATATTAGTTCACTTGAAACGTTCAAAGGCAGGAAAGAAACCAGCGAGAGCAACTTGCACCAAGCATGCTAACTGCACGCTTAATGGGTCGGGAAAGAAAACCATAAAACAACGGAACTGACATGACTTGGATTTTTGGAGAACATGCTCTCTCTTAACTCGAGAGAAACAGCTGACGCAAGTTACCCAACACTATTTCAGTTTATTATTATTTACACATGTTTTTTTTTTGCATGAGGGGACCACTGTAATATTGCTTTCAGCTTGGAAAATGGGTTAACGGATTGGAATAAATCGGTTCATTGGCTGGATTCATAAGAGGAAAATGGAAAATGTGGAAGGTGAGAATTTTCATATTGTTGCGCATTGGTTAACATGGCCAAATGCTTTGTTTATGACCAACTTTACGTAGACCATACTGAAAAGATGTAATCGCTCGATTTTATAGAAAATATCTGAAATTACTTAACGCGCTCTTTATTGCAATCGAAATGCATAATTAAGGAGGCGATTGCAATGGGGTTGAAGTTGGCATCAAAGGCTTTCCGATCTTTATAGCCGCGTGCAAGCCGCTAGTACTCACTGCATGCGTTTTGAGGGCTGCGACTGATCAAATTGCCACTACTTCTTTTGGTATTTCATCCATGAGCGGCCGAGATTTCATGTCTACTTCAGATCGTCAGCGCATGGTCCTTCTGACGAAAGAGCGGAATGGATAAAACCGACAAAATTAACAATGCACTGGAACGGAATATGAAAAAAAAAGTTTCAGCAGAGGCGAAAAAAATCAATTTCACCGCTTCCCGAAAAACTGGAGATTATATATATATATATATTTAACGTTGATTATTGAATCAATCACATAAAAATCCGTGGAAATTCTCGTCACTGATTGCAGGCAACTATCTGTTCAAGTGCTCACAACCTTCCGACAGGGAGGTTTTTTCTGTTTTTTTTTCAAACATTCGTGAACGAGGGAGGGGAGGGGGAGGGCGCTCTTCAAAACTTTCTCGAAGAAACACGTTAGAGTGGACGACAATCGACTGATCGACATGAATCTTTTTTTTTTGCTGTGTAAAGAAATTATACTCGATTTAGTGTTTCGCCTGAATGGAATAACTGCTTGAAATGCAGCATAATTCAAGTGGTTGGTATACGTGCTAGCGAGACTGTTTAAGAATGGGTTTCCAACAATGCCGCTTGAACGATATCGGTAACAGACAAATGACTTTACCAACGCCAACGCATTAGATGCTTGTGCACGCCAAATAGACTTCGCTGACTAACTGACTGTCCACACAGAGAAAGCGCCCTCGCATCAAACTCGGCAAAATAAATTTCTCTGTGCAAACGGACTTCAACAATGAAACATTTTGGGCGTCGCATTTGCAAAAGATTTAAGGTTCAGGGCACTTTCTAATCATATATTGTAGACTGCATAGCATACGCATGCGATTCATTCAAAAGCTGAAGTATTGCACAACTTCCATTTCTGTCCCACTGGCTATTGAACTTCAGTTCGGCAAAGAGATGGAAACGACTTGAAAGGGAACTGAATTCGAGGGTTGTGTGAGGGGGGAGGAGGAGAAGAAGGGCTTGTGCAAATGTGCTTTCAAAGCAGAGAGGAACAAATTCGAGGAAACGCTAAATTTTAATAAGTTACGTTTCCAAACAAAAGGCTAAACTGACGAAGATTGAGCTGGAGAACGGCATGCGCAGCACGGCGCTGCAGTCTGCGAGAACTGCATCTGAGGACGAAGGGGAAACAGCGTAGAAAGAAAAACAAAATTTGAGGTCACACACTAACTGACTACTGATTAAGCATTACGAGTAAGACCATGCGTGAGCAGAGGCAAAATAAAAAGATCAAATTTTAACCGACCTACTCGTGCCAAAATTTTTGCTGCTGTGAAGCTAACAGTGTAAAGAATTGTCTGCAAGAAAGGCTTAAGACAAATTTTCGCAAAAAATTGCGATTGTTGATAGTCATGCTATGACTCACACTAGTGCTTGGCCTTTTTGGAACCATCAGATTTTATAAGAAGATCGTGGAAGAGGATCGGTTCTAAATAGAGGATGGCGATGGGTTTTTGAAAGATGTCAGTGATTATTTCAGTGAGAATAGGTTGAAGTTAGGTTCAATTTTTTAATGAGGATAGTCGCGGTAGTCGGAGGAATGGGAAATTCGATGGACTTCGGTGAAAAATCCATTCATTTTTTGGACACCAATATGGCAAAGACAACCAGTGCTCGTTCTAAACTGACCACTTTGTTCGAGGCATCGAAATCTTAACAGTTAAAGGCTTTCACACTGTGAAAGTGTCACCTTCGTAAAATTTTAAATTTTATATGAGCGCTCAAGTCGTTTCGATTATGAATCATAGTTTTAGCCATTTGAATAGAAAGAATGAAAAATGTAATAAGAAGAAAAATTTTCCTGATGATTGATAAACTTTCTTGGAAAAAGTACTACATATGGATGCGTTGAAGAATACTGACCATTTCAGGCAAAATTTGTAGAGATAATGGAACCACCAAAATAACTTGAAAGCAGCAAAGTAATTTGAAAGCAAGGATAAACTGAATTTGAACAGGATTTTGGTTTTTAATAATGCTTTGAGGCAGTTAGCAAGCATGGGAATAGTAATTAGCCTTGTTTGAAAAGTTGTAGCATATCAGAAGCAGAAGGCTCATGGAGTCGAGAGGCAGAAGCACTTTAAGCGGCTCGTACGAGCTACGCGTTTTGACATTTTTCGCAGATGCCAACTAGGGATTAAGCCCAGCTGTTTGAACGACGATAAAACACAATCGAAATAAGCACCAACTTCCGCCCACTTGAGATCTGCAAGTAATGTTTAGTGCAGCTACCAAGGTACCGACTGAAAATTTCGTATGAACATCATCACCTGTTTATCTTCATTAAGATTTCAGAATGTTTCTGTAGGCATAGAACGTATGAAACAGACATTTACCGATCTTATAGCGGTACCCGTGCACATTCTACGAGTTTACTCTCGGCTTTTCAAGCAAGGTTCAGGACAGAAAAGCTCACTGAAAGCACAGATGAGGAATTGTTGCAGCTTTGAATGACTAAACCGGAAATTTCATTAGCTCGAAACACAAAGCGTATCTGTTGGAGTTTATCATAATGCTTTTCAAGTAATGAATGAGTTGAAAGCAGCGCAGATAGATAGATACATATATGGAGCGCATGAAGACACATCTTATGATACACTTTTGCGACTACAAATTCGCAAAGTGCATGAAAATAACTAGCACATGTGGAAAATTCTCATCAAAGAAAGAAAGGCTAATTTGGAGACAGCATCATCCATATTATTAGTATAGCCTATTAAATGTTCATTAACAGATTTTATAATATTTCACTTTGTGATTATATTTGTTTCAAATAAGATCTTAGTACTATTCCAACATTTTAGAAAATCTTCTAAACGTACAGCGGCTATCTGTCAGTCAGTGAAACAAAAGGTATGCTATCTCGGGACGTTTTTGAATTAGTTGAGAAACATATAAAGAATAAAAATTGAAATAATTGTGTAAAAGAACCGCTAAATGGTTCAGCGACCAGATGACATTAAGCGTTCGAAGAGGACTATCGCTAAAATAACAAAATAGAAACAAAACTGCCGGAGAGTAAAATTTATGATAAAATGAAAGGAGATGCGCTCTGTTTGGCACACTCAGCAAAATGATAGATCGGTTAGGGTCGGTGAACAACTATTCCAGCCATCGCCAAAAACAACTCGACTACAAAAAAATTCATTTCAATGCATCTCTATATGCAATGTAAAGTGACTGGAGGGAATTACTGAAAACTAATACAAGAGATGTACATTTTTCATTTCAACAAATGAATGGCTTCACCACAACCAACTTTCCGTTCGCTCCATGCTTTTTAAGGCTTCTAAAATATTTTTCCGCTAACTGTCGAGATTGTTCTTGTACAAGCAGTGATGCCATCGTACCAAAAAGTATTAATACTTTTCGTACTGTGCTTGCACTTATATGAAGTACACCGTACAAAGTTCAAAATCGCAAGTACAGCATGAGCACAGTACAGCGCGATTTTCCGACGGGTGGTACAAGCAGAGTATCGTACTGATTTTTTGGAAAAAAGTACAACTACATCGTACCATTTTTTGACTGCACTTGTGCTTAAAATGTACTTCACTCGCGGGAGATGCAGATTAGTGTTACCGCGCTCCCACAATTTTAGATTTCACCGTTGGTCCCCGACGCGTCTCGACAATTGACTGATGGGGTCGAATTAATTATTTGAGAAATTGAGATCAAACTTTTCTATTTAAGATATTCAACAATGTCAATAAGGGCGAAGGATAGTCCTCATTCGCAAGTTATTTTATAGTTCTTTAATTTATGTATAAAGAGATCTAGTTCTTCATATTAGGTTCGCGGCGTTCGTTTGTTTTGCCATCTCTTTTCTTTTGCCATCTCTTGCCATCGCAAACAGCTGGTAAAACGGAATGCGCCATTGACAACGCTGGAAGAGTTGTGGAGGATGTCGGGTAAGGGAGCGTAGGATAGCGTCGAAAAAAACGGTGCATAACGGTTCTCCAAAAGCTGACGACCCTAACGAATGCCCCTCTAAGCTTATTTCTCACCCACGAGTTTCGCGAGTATACAACCGTGCTGAATCCGCGGTTCGCCATGCCCGCTTCCCACGGAGGCCTCTGCTCACTTTTGGACGGACCATTACAAGTGATCAAGGAGCAGATTGTGCGGGAAGTGGAAGGATCTGTTGGAGCATCGGTCACTGTTGACAGTTGGAGCGAAAAGTGTGTCAAGGATTCGTTCATTGCTGCAACGATCCATTACGTAGGCGACCGATCTCTCGAAAATGCGTTTTTGGGTTTGAAGAGACTGAACGGACGTCACGATGCGCAGACGTTTAAACGAGGCTACCCTAAAATCTTGAACAGCATGGGCATCAACGAATCCTCAATGTTCAGAATGGTAACTGACTTAGGCGCAAACATAGTGTGCGCTTTTGAAAATGAGTACGAGGTGCTGCACGGTGAAACAGGAAACGCAGGCTGCGAAGAGGTAACAGCAGTAAGCATCTCAAGCGACGAAGATGACAATGCTTCTACCTGTTTGATTTCGGCGAAGACGAAATTGACGATTTCGAAGAGGCGGACAGAAAAATTGGGTTCGATATGCGATTTCCGAAAAGACTAAGTTGCATGGCTCACACGCTGCAGCTAGCGGAGGCAGGCGGTCTGAAGGCGTCCGGATGCCGTGTACAGGTCAATGCACTGATAACGGTGGTTCGAAGGTTCAGGAAAACACAGCTAGCGGCTGAACGGCTCCATGCAAGGTCCGGGCTGAATTTAATAATGCCCTGCAGCACCTGCTGGAGCTCCCTCTGCTACGCCATGGAGCGCTATCTTTGCGTGAAGGATGCCGTTTGCGGAGATATGTAAGTGCTGGTGCAAAAAGATATGTAAGTGATATGTAAGTGATATGTAAGTGCCATGGAGCGCTATCCAACTGTTGCAGTTTGTGCGGGTGCGATGTTTTGCAAGTGTCCGGTGTCTTTCCCATCCTCGTGTTTCTAATCTCGCCTTTTTGTTATACGATGCATTCTCCAGTTGTTATGTGCTTCATGCTTGTACGGTGACTTGATCAAGCTCTTTCCATCGTTGCTCAAAACAAACAGGTCTTTTGACTGTTTTTCACCTCGACCGTGGATATTTTTTTATCTTTTTTCGCTAACTTCGCTTTTTTGTCGTTTCAACCAGTGGTCGTTGGCTCGCACAGTTTTGGTTTATTTTACTTATCAGTAAAGTAGTCCATGCTCTTTTATTCATGCAGGTCAAGAAAAACTGCAGCTACGAAAAGTACAGTAAAAGTGTTTCACTTTTTGGGCAACACTTTTACTGTACTTTTACTTGGTACAGTATACTTGGTACAGTATCGTACCATATCTCGGCCGCCAAGTACAGTACAGGTACGGTGCGATCAGTTTTTAGGGGGTGGTATTAGTACAGTATAATGCTATTTTTGGAGGGAAAGTACAAGTGCAGTATCGTACCAAAGTTCTGGTACGATAGCATCAATGTGTATAAGGTGCATAGTGAGCGGTAAACAAATATGCAGCAACAGTGCTGTTGTAGAAGTTTGCAGTTGCCGGCTCCGGTGCGATCTTAGTGTTACGATTCGTAAACGCACTTACATGCCGTTATGGAGTTTGCATAGGTTGAATGTGTTAAGAGGCCGTCTCGGCATGCCTGTGATCACTGCGTTTTGTGTTTTGCATATTCATGAAGTGACGCTGTGCCGAAGTACGCAATATGTAAGCATGTTAAAAAGCGGAACAATTAGAACTGTTGAAGACTGTTGTGTTCGATCGAGAAATGCTGCACGGTGAAACAGGAAACGCAGGCTGCGAAGAGGTAACAGCAGTAAGCATCTCAAGCGACGAAGATGACAATGCTTCTACCTGTTTGATTTCGGCGAAGACGAAATTGACGATTTCGAAGAGGCGGACAGAAAAATTGGGTTCGATATGCGATTTCCGAAAAGACTAAGTTGCATGGCTCACACGCTGCAGCTAGCGGAGGCAGGCGGTCTGAAGGCGTCCGGATGCCGTGTACAGGTCAATGCACTGATAACGGTGGTTCGAAGGTTCAGGAAAACACAGCTAGCGGCTGAACGGCTCCATGCAAGGTCCGGGCTGAATTTAATAATGCCCTGCAGCACCTGCTGGAGCTCCCTCTGCTACGCCATGGAGCGCTATCTTTGCGTGAAGGATGCCGTTTGCGGAGATATGTAAGTGCTGGTGCAAAAAAAAGTTCAGTGTTTTTTCTGAGCCCTGTGTTTCAATCTCGCCTTCTCGTTTTCGGCTCATTCCCAACTGTTGCAGTTTGTGCGGGTGCGATGTTTTGCAAGTGTCAGGTGTCTTTCCCATCCTCCGGTCTGAAGGCGTCCGGATGCCGTGTACAGGTCAATGCACTGATAACGGTGGTTCGAAGGTTCAGGAAAACACAGCTAGCGGCTGAACGGCTCCATGCAAGGTCCGGGCTGAATTTAATAATGCCCTGCAGCACCTGCTGGAGCTCCCTCTGCTACGCCATGGAGCGCTATCTTTGCGTGAAGGATGCCGTTTGCGGAGATATGTAAGTGCTGGTGCAAAAAGATATGTAAGTGATATGTAAGTGATATGTAAGTGCCATGGAGCGCTATCCAACTGTTGCAGTTTGTGCGGGTGCGATGTTTTGCAAGTGTCCGGTGTCTTTCCCATCCTCGTGTTTCTAATCTCGCCTTTTTGTTATACGATGCATTCTCCAGTTGTTATGTGCTTCATGCCTGTACGGTGACTTGATCAAGCTCTTTCCATCGTTGCTCAAAACAAACAGGTCTTTTGACTGTTTTTCACCTCGACCGTGGATATTTTTTTATCTTTTTTCGCTAACTTCGCTTTTTTGTCGTTTCAACCAGTGGTCGTTGGCTCGCACAGTTTTGGTTTATTTTACTTATCAGTAAAGTAGTCCATGCTCTTTTATTCATGCAGGTCAAGAAAAACTGCAGCTACGAAAAGTACAGTAAAAGTGTTTCACTTTTTGGGCAACACTTTTACTGTACTTTTACTTGGTACAGTATACTTGGTACAGTATCGTACCATATCTCGGCCGCCAAGTACAGTACAGGTACGGTGCGATCAGTTTTTAGGGGGTGGTATTAGTACAGTATAATGCTATTTTTGGAGGGAAAGTACAAGTGCAGTATCGTACCAAAGTTCTGGTACGATAGCATCAATGTGTATAAGGTGCATAGTGAGCGGTAAACAAATATGCAGCAACAGTGCTGTTGTAGAAGTTTGCAGTTGCCGGCTCCGGTGCGATCTTAGTGTTACGATTCGTAAACGCACTTACATGCCGTTATGGAGTTTGCATAGGTTGAATGTGTTAAGAGGCCGTCTCGGCATGCCTGTGATCACTGCGTTTTGTGTTTTGCATATTCATGAAGTGACGCTGTGCCGAAGTACGCAATATGTAAGCATGTTAAAAAGCGGAACAATTAGAACTGTTGAAGACTGTTGTGTTCGATCGAGAAAAACGATGCAAACGAAATTGCAAACTGAACAATGGTAGAAACTTACCTCTACAATAAAATGGTTTCATAAGAATATCCAGTTTGCGTTGTCTTCGTGAAAAAAAGTTACGGATTTTGCGTGCAGTTTTTGTTCTGCCAATTGAAAAACCTGACCAGAAAACACAACTGAGAAGATCCGAGCTTTCGATGTATAACTGTAAAGCAAAGTGATTTCGTTGGCAACCGGTGAATGAGGAGAGCTGATGGATAAATAAAAATCGCCTGAATTTATGAAGAGGTCCAAGGGATCCAAGGGGATACAAACTTTTCACCTTGGAAGAAAATAACTGGAGTTATGAAATACTCTTTCGCAATACATGGAAAGCCGCATTTTTCAGCTGTTGGGGTGCACTAGTCGAGTTCCCGTAAATAAATTGGTTTGCACCTTCGGATAAGCATTGAATAGGGGGGAGGGGAGAAGGGGGGGGAGGGTGTGAGCGGGACGGACGGAGGAAGAAAGAGATCATATCCAAAAGTGGGAGCTAAGGTTGCTATAGGATGGCTACAGGATGAGGCTACAGAAAGCTGCTAAAAATAGTTCAGAAGAGCGCCTTGCATGGATACTATAGAGAACGAGGATGCGAAACACTGAATGGGCTGTGCAAACGAAAGCGATGGCGAGTAGGATGCTGAAAAAAAGGTGATAGGAAGCAGGTGAGGCACGCGACGTGCTAGTCACCCATTAAACCCCAGAGACAATTTAGCTGCCATTGTCCCAACCGCAAATTGTTGATCGCCATTAAAGGTCATTCGCTGCAACTCATAAAAACAGCGACCCGAAAAAAAACGATCAAATCCGATTACCACACTACCTCAACTGAACGTCCGCTCATCGACAGATTTCCCTTCCTCCCCCCCCCCCCCCCCTCGTCCCTCCCATCCTCTTCACTCCTCCTCCTCTCGCATATGTCTTCCCTGCAACTTTTTCAGGAAAAACGCCCCCTCCGCTCCCCCAAACTTGCATCCCTCTCCCACCCAGCTGAAACCAATATAATTGGTTGAGCATAACGCCAGTTTCCATTTCGATTTGATGTGGAAGCCCTCACCTGCCTTTCACATAAATATTTCTCTGAACATTGTCATCGCCACTTTCATCGCACCTTGCAGAATCCAGTTGCTCTGAGCCATTTTTGTGGTGTTCTCGACGGTGTTTAAGAGCATACGTGCAACACCCTTACTTCTCGTGTTCGCAAATACAGCAATCACAACTCGTGGTTGACCAAGCAATGCCAAACAGAAAAAGTGCAATGGAACGCTGAATTTTCAACGAAATGCCGAAAGTCGATTGTTTTACAGGCAGCTTTTGAGCTTGACCCACCTTGCGATGTTTAGCAGCCATGAGCGAAACGCCGACAGCCCCACCTTGCGGAACGTCGACCGTTGACTGACGCTGTTTTCGGTGATTCGGCACTCGGCGGTCTGCTCGTTTCAGCACCAGCCAGGCTAAATCGGAAGCCAGCTGTTGTAGGCGGAGCACATCCTTATAATTCGGGAATCGGGGCCTTTCCCAAGCTGAGAACTTATGCGGGAGCAAGAATGAATTAGGCAGGGTCCTAATCCATTCGCATGGCCGAGCTAGGTCTGCAGAAGGTTTTTTCGATGCACGTAGCCGAGGTCAGGTTTTCTTTTGACCTCAAAACCGAAGCCGAGACAGGACTCAGGTATTCTTGAAGGCATGTTAAAGGGCGTTGAAAGCTATGTCAGAATCATGAATAAACAGATAAAACCCGATATCTTAATAAGAGATCATTTTCTCAAAGCATGCGAAATTGATGAAAAACGAAGGGTCGCCACTATATGTCGACCACATATAAGTGCCCATAAATGGGTGAGCGAACAAGAATTTGGGAATCAAGGTTAGGCACATCTTAAACGGCGTTGCAACGTCTAGCAGCATCATTGATAGTGTGAGATAAAAGCCGACACTTTCATGAGAGATCCATTTCTCAAAGAATGCACAATATTTCGGTTCTTTCATGTCATCTCTGTGATTGCTATTCCTCATTAAGGTATTATTTTTTGTCAGGTCTATTTCGTGTGGCGTTTTCATCTTAAAGGTTTTTTGTTCAAATTCATAAGTTGTTATTTTGGCCGTCAGGTGACGTGGTAAATGCAAAAACGATAAGTTGCATCCTTTTTTAAAAAAGAAAAACGAAAAGCATGAATTATCACAATGATGCTTTCCAGTTTTGTGAAGCTTGAGTGACAGCTGTGTATTTTGCTCGAAATTCGCAAAACACTTTTGTCGGTCATCGTTGATTTAGCTAGCTGTTGTGAGATTACTTCAGAGATTACTGGGGCCGTAACAAATCCAAAATGAGGGCGTGCATCGCCTTGATGTAGGACGCGTCCGCCGATGAAGAGTGCTGGCAGTGCTCATGAAAACAAAACATTTTGAAATGAATTCAAGGGATGTTGGTTTATGATCTACACGCGGCGCACGACAATAGCGACGCAATCGCTAGTTGATCTCCTCTTAGGTTCAGATATTCAGCTCATGTTGCCCACCTATGAGTCCATGTGCTAACACGTACTTGTTTTTTAAAATGTGGTACAACTATGGCAGCCGTCGTAGGCGTAAACCCAACGCAGATAAAATATGGATTAAAAATCCATACCCGGCTCCTCTTTCGTGTACATGGCTTTTTCGCATCTTGTCTTTGTGCATGACTTATGCTTTCGGTTTGCGATATCTCCAGAATGAACACCGGTTCTAAAGTATTGCTCGCAGACTATGCCACCTTATCCATTTGTTGTATATTTCTGTTTTTCCCACTTTCGTCCCTTCCCAATCATTTGATATCACTTCTCGTTCGTTTCGTACGACGTGTAAATCGTTGCTGAAAGCGAATAGATCCTGCCAGTACATAGTGAAAAATGCAAATGAAGTGTGCACAGCGAAGTTATACGAGTTGTTCGTCGTGCTGTGTAATTGCAGTCTTAAAGTAGAGGTTTCCGTGGAGAGACAAAAAGAATGAGGGCGGCGAGAGGAGATGAGGGAGGGCATTCAGCGTCGTGTTCCGCTCGAAGCATTGACCGTTTTGGTCGCAGTTTTGATTTTGCTTTCCGTTGCGATTTTTTTAACCGTTGCAAGTGGTTGGCTGGTCCGACATTTGTGAGCATCGTCATGTCGCTTCTCATCTTTTAAAGTCATATATTTTGAGGGTCTTTGCGTACGGTCGTTACAACGTCTGTACGTTTTGAGTCAGGTAGCCGTGGTTGCAGTTGTCTTCGCACTTTTTTGACTTCAAATTATTTTCAGTGAAGAGCTGTATGAAGAGTGTGTCAGCGATACTCGCCAAGCATACATTCATCGCCGCGGTTTTGTTTATGAAGCGTGTAATTGAGCAACGCTGATTTAATCTAAGCCACACCGCTTCTCAGATGCTTCTGATCGTTCTCCCTTATTCATTTAATTTAGGAGGCGAACAGCAGAACAGTCAACGCTCCACTCATTTCGTTCCTAATACCTTTCGTTCCTAATTCGTTCGTTTCAATCCACTTTAACCACTCTATAAGTTAGGCCGTTACGCTACGGCGAAAGGCAAATAGTAAGAGAGAAAGTTTTTTTTTGTTTTCATTTTCGATGCTCTTTTTTAATGAGGATATCAAACTATTTTAAAAACTTCTCCTTAGCATTTTATTGGGCACAATCATACACTGTGGCTGGCTCGTATATGTAAGTTTCGTGTTCGCATATGCTCGGGAAGTATAAAAGAAGAGGAAGGTGTCATATGTGGGTTTGGCATACAATTATGATAGACATGGAGTTCTCCGCTTCGGCGATCTAACAATCCCGTCGTCATGAGGTATTCTGAGTAGTTAAGGCTGCCGCTTAAAGCGAATTTCATGAATTCCAAATTTATCATGCATCGCGATCGTCTCATGGCTAGAGCGCGCTATTTGAGAAATATCTTCACTTATCGTCCGTTCTCACCGATGCAAATGGAGATTAGGCCCAAAGAAACTCTCTTCTCACCGATGCTTTCTTGAAATGATGATTCGTAAAAGATTTTGATGCTTCATTAATCGGGCATATAAGCGTGCCTATGAGCGAATAAATCATTCTGCCGCAATTCGTTATAAAAGAAAGCATCGATAGAAACTGCTCCTAGAGCTACGCATGGTGCCACAGTTTTGACGTGAGATGTTTGTCACAAACTATGCGCGTCAAAATCGTGCTCTACCCATAGCACTGACGTTATTTTTCTTACAGTTTGCTTATACTTTCTAACAAAAGATGACTAGCAAAGTGCCTACGACGTAATAAGCGAACCTTGATGGAATAATGTCGTGAAAATTTTCAGTGTCAGTGCCAAGAGGTGAGGGAGAAGAAATCGCCTCGTCCAGGAGGATGAAGAAAGATGGGGAATTTTGCTTCTTTTTTTTTTTTTAAATCTGCGGCAGGCTAACTGGACTTACTAATGCCTAGGAATGCGGAAGCTTGTTGCTTCTTCTGAACTGTAAATGTTACGATTGTTGTTACATATCGCTGTTTTCTGTTGTTGTTACACATCACTCACAGGTGTCTGCTTGCACACCTCACGAAAAGATACGGCCCAGGTTGGCAAAGTAAGCCGATAGCTTGTAATTACTAGTAGTTACGGGAACTCCAGTCGTGAAAGTTCACGTTCATTAGTAAGGAGCACAGTTAGTAAAATGTTCTGTCCTCCTTAGTAATCAGAATAGAACCCCCTTCTTCATCTCGAAATAATCAGAATATCAGTCATTCTACTTTCGCTGCAATTCCTAATTCAGATCATCCAAGTAAACTCATGCACTTCCGCAGCCTCCCTCTCTTTCTCTCTCTCTGCTCTATTTCTTATTAACACTCTTTCCTAATGCATAAACATTAGGCTAGCCCAAAACCCTTTGTATTCGCAACTGCATCAAAAACTCTCAGTTCACGTAATGCTGTTGGCTATCAACAGAACCAACAAGAAACAACAACAGTGGCATGACGCATGTACGACCCGTTGTGTTGTAGATTACAACGACCCGTTTTGGAAAACTCGAACAACTGTTAAAATTTGTTTCCTCGCCCCCCCCCCCTCCTCCTCCTCCTTGCTCATCATGAAGGAAATGATTAAAACGAGACAAAACAAGATGATAGTGAAATAATCGTATGACCCGCAAAAACTGTATGTGCGCGCCAGCGAGATGTAAACGTGGCACCGATCATAATATGAAATGATTGATATTATTCATTGCACATGAATTGTGGAGAAGTGAATCAGAGCACTCTTAGGTTTTCCGCGCAGGTTTCGAATGACAGTACACTGGTGGTTTGATGCTCAAACACTTCTCGACCGGCGTACAGCATGTAGGACAACAAGTATAGAGCGTATGCTTTAATGAGAAAGCAGCATTACGTTAAAGTGATAACGACGATCATAACCACCATCACGAAAATAAGTTATAGTACGAGTGGTAAAAATGGTTCAAATGCCCGTCAGCAACAACAGGACGTCGGGGCAGCGAGCAAATAATCTAGCAACATAGAATAACTGCATGACTGACAGTGCTAAACCCGACCAACAAACACATTCACCAATACAAGCACAGAATGCGCGCATAGCAACTCTACAGTGCTCTCTACTTCGCTCGGCCCCATCATGCTTCGTCGTATCTCCTTCAAAATCAGCTAAGTACGATTCGCGGCAACCCCCTCTACACTCAACCGCTTCCCTTCCTGCAGTCAAACTCAACGTATCAAACCTCTCGCACAACGCCACTGCATTATGCTCAACAAATTTTTCCCCAAGCATGCGCAGCGTTCGAACCCTATGGGAAGCACTCTCAAATGAAAGTAGGTAGGTAGGTGATGAATGAATACGCACCACTTCTGCGATCAACAAAACTTTTGATGATACAGAGACATACCGATTCCCTAGAAAACTCTTTAAACTTCGAGCCCATTGACATTTCGATGTGCGGCCAAGGTTTTATTAGCCAGCTGTTCCAACAAAATGCATAGAAAATAACAAAGAGGCATCAACAGAACGAAATATGACCACATATTAACCTCACCCACTATAACGCCTTCAACTAAGTAACAGCTAACTGATGACTAGTGCCATCGAATTAGTACGAAAGCCTTTTATTGCTACTCAAAACAACTTTTAACCAGCGAGTTCATCCCTCATAAAAGACATATGCAATCTTGCTTTGTGAATTAATTTTCATGACTTCTCTAGAACAACCATTTGGATAGATGAAATGAGCAAGTGGGGACATTTTTATTTTGTTTTCTGGTGTCCATCTTGACACGTTTCCATCTTAGCAGACATGTTGAGAACTCGTAACGACGCCCTGCGTGCATAAAAATATTCATATATTGTGGGTCACCCCAACGAGATGAAGTGACGACGAACGTAAAATATAATACATAAATTACAAACTACCAAACATACTATCATGGAAAACTATCAACGACTGCAAAGCTAAAACAAATACATCTGAAGACTTACTTCATCATCAAAACCTATCAAAGTTTTAAAGAATGAAAATGAACAAATAAACAAATACGCACAACTGAAACACTACAGCGAAGGAGATTTCAGGAAGCGAAAATTTGGCACAGATGAAAGCGGTGGTGTACGGTGGGATTCAACCACCATCTAACATATGACTGCGTGCAGATTTTCTGTTCTCGTTTGCAAGAAACTGGCGTCAACTCTGGAGGGTGCTATGAAAAATCTTCTTTTGCGCCTCATCAGCCGACTTATTCATATATTGTGGGTCACCCCAACGAGATGAAGTGACGACGAACGTAAAATATAATACATAAATTACAAACTACCAAACATACTATCATGGAAAACTATC
This sequence comes from Toxocara canis, assembly GCA_000803305.1. Taxonomy (NCBI): domain Eukaryota; kingdom Metazoa; phylum Nematoda; class Chromadorea; order Rhabditida; family Toxocaridae; genus Toxocara; species Toxocara canis. The sequence continues at coordinate 10,637 of JPKZ01020809.1, read as the reverse complement.
AACGACTGCAAAGCTAAAACAAATACATCTGAAGACTTACTTCATCATCAAAACCTATCAAAGTTTTAAAGAATGAAAATGAACAAATAAACAAATACGCACAACTGAAACACTACAGCGAAGGAGATTTCAGGAAGCGAAAATTTGGCACAGATGAAAGCGGTGGTGTACGGTGGGATTCAACCACCATCTAGCATATGACTGCGTGCAGATTCTCTGTTCTCGTTTGCAAGAAACTGGCGTCAACTCTGGAGGGTGCTATGAAAAATCTTCTTTTGCGCCTCATCAGCCGACTGATACGACGAGGGGCATCAAATCTGCATGCATAAACAAGTAAGCGTTCAAAAGATAAAGCAAAAACTGACAGGGCTCATTAAACATCGAAATAACAATAAGCGTTCAAGACGTCACAACGTTGTCGCAAAGAAAGAGGCGCCTTTCAGAAAACTTATTATCTAGCACTGCGAATGGGGCACCCACTCATTAATAGCGCCGTACGAAGTAGCGATAAATTACCGATGATAGTTTTGTTTCTGTTCTATTTTTGTGGAGTACGGCGAAAGCTATACTCATTACATTGAAGGCCATAACAAAAAATTATCATTTTACAGACAACCATATAAAGCTTTACACCCGCAAACTTTTCTTTAGTCCATTCAAGCAGAAAATAAAACATTTTACGCCCGCTCCGCGGAGATGGCCGCGTTCGCGTCGAGGCACGAAATGCTCTTGGCTACCTATCACTGACATGGATTATTTTCCAGTATAGCCGACCGTCACCGGCAAAACCACAGTCCTGACTAATTTTTGTATTCCGTTTTATTATGGTGAAATTCTCACTTGTAACAAAAAAACTACACACATTTCAGATTTTTCAGTACGATCAACATTTTGCACGCGCTATTCAAATGAGAGCAATCAACTGTGGTTTTATCAGTAAAAATAGCGTAAAGTGAATAATATTCATAGTGAGCGACAGCCAACAGTACACTGTTTTTTCGCACTTAGTACGCAAGTACTTCGACAAAAACTAACTGGGCAGGACGAATCAACAAACAATGTTTCGCCAAAGTTTCACACACGGCGCTTTGCTATCATCTTTTGCGCCTCATCAGCCGACTGATACGACGAGGGGCATCAAATCTGCATGCATAAACAAGTAAGCGTTCAAAAGATAAAGCAAAAACTGACAGGGCTCATTAAACATCGAAATAACAATAAGCGTTCAAGACGTCACAACGTTGTCGCAAAGAAAGAGGCGCCTTTCAGAAAACTTATTATCTAGCACTGCGAATGGGGCACCCACTCATTAATAGCGCCGTACGAAGTAGCGATAAATTACCGATGATAGTTTTGTTTCTGTTCTATTTTTGTGGAGTACGGCGAAAGCTATACTCATTACATTGAAGGCCATAACAAAAAATTATCATTTTACAGACAACCATATAAAGCTTTACACCCGCAAACTTTTCTTTAGTCCATTCAAGCAGAAAATAAAACATTTTACGCCCGCTCCGCGGAGATGGCCGCGTTCGCGTCGAGGCACGAAATGCTCTTGGCTACCTATCACTGACATGGATTATTTTCCAGTATAGCCGACCGTCACCGGCAAAACCACAGTCCTGACTAATTTTTGTATTCCGTTTTATTATGGTGAAATTCTCACTTGTAACAAAAAAACTACACACATTTCAGATTTTTCAGTACGATCAACATTTTGCACGCGCTATTCAAATGAGAGCAATCAACTGTGGTTTTATCAGTAAAAATAGCGTAAAGTGAATAATATTCATAGTGAGCGACAGCCAACAGTACACTGTTTTTTCGCACTTAGTACGCAAGTACTTCGACAAAAACTAACTGGGCAGGACGAATCAACAAACAATGTTTAGCCAAAGTTTCACACACGGCGCTTTGCTATCACTGGCGCCGTGGTTTAATGCGGTGCGCACAGCCCGCGCAGGAACCTCCACCAAAGGACGAGTACAAACCAAGTAGACTAGTGATGGTTGCATTAGATGCGACAAGACACAGCAATGAGGGTGACGGTTAGTGGTTGAAATGCAAATAAAGGGCTCTCAACGACGTGATTTGTCATCAACAAAACCCGGCTAAGGCCAACTAAACAGTTACATTCATCCGCCTTTCCAAAAATAACGTAGATAAAGCGCAGACTTCCACATTTCACGATTCGTCGTACCTACCGAACAAATATGTATGCGGAAGATCAAAATAACAGAATCATTAGTGTGTGCCGTTCGGTACCAATTGTGAAGACCATAAATACGTGAGAGGATGTGCTCGGAGGAAATCGCAGTGAAGAGGAATACAAGTTTCAGTTTGCAGCGTAAAGCCGATCACTATTACCGGATGTGAGAAGGAACGAAAACAAAATGAAACGAAAAGAAAGGAAGAGGACGAGAAACGGGAGTCACGTGATGTGCGCCATGTTGCGCAGCAGTGCCATAAATTATCGATTAATGCACATCCACCGTATCACCTTGCAACTTACTGTGGTCCCCGAAAAAGTTGCTATCTTATTCAGTACGCATTCGAAGTGATCTGAAAACCGTGGCACTGCTACATCGCGCTCGGTGTGCACACAAAGCGAGCGCAGCAGGCAATCAGTCCATTTGCTGTGATCTGATCTGATCTCACGAGACCATTTGCAACATTGTGCGGCAACGAAGAGTAGTCGTGCTTATAAGTGCGTCTGAAAACACAACGCCCATGCTCACACAAAAGCAATGCAAAAGCATCAAAACTGTTAAAACTGTTCCTGCTCCAGCTAAGCCACATTTCATAAACCGATGACGTTAAACCATTTCATTTAACCATTAAACCATTCATAAACCACATTTCATATAAACGATACTTCAAAACGTTCCATCCCCCGCCTGCAGCATGCAACCTCAGCTTCACTAAGTGGTCTTTCTGAATGAACTTTTCTATTGAAAAATGAAAATGAAACTAAGGATACGACAAGAATGTTTTCTATCAAATATTGCCGAATATGCGGCCGTTACAGTATATAGCAGTATCACATTACCCTCTCCGCAAGCGCATTAAGGTTAATTTATCCGGATTGCCCCCTATACGGCAAGAAAAAACAAAACGAAAAACTCCGTTACGTCTCCACATAATAAATATAGTAACTCACACGTATTTTGAAAAATGCGCGAGGCAGTACAGAAAACCGAAATGAATAATAAACAAAACGATCCATTCCTACATCCCCCACATATTAAAACGAGCATATATTAAAGAATAGAATAGGCTAAGGGAATGTCAAAAGCGTAATATGTGCCGAAGCATCACCTTCGAAAGCGTTTAGCCAGCAACAACATGGAACCGTGGGCAGCAAAAAGCAAAAAGTTGAAGTGCACAACAACAAAACGCAAACAACATCGCCTTTTTGCTTCCGGAAACTCGTCTACCTTCCCATTCGAACTCTTCTTGGATGAACATTTTCAAGTTCTTTGACGGTGTGTTTCACCCTAAAGCGAAAGAAACAATAATGGGAAATTCCATATAACCGTTGCATATAAGCACCCCAAACACATTTTAATCACCTCGTATCATGGATCTTCCATGTGTTATAAAGGTATACCATCCTTTCAAACATCATATTTTCCTTTACTTATAGACTTCGATGGTTTCTGCACAAATTTCCAGAGACATCAAGCCGTAAAGAGGCATGGTAAGTGATCAGGAGAGGAAATGAATGCAGATATCCACTGAAGAAGTGGAAATGAAAGCAGGAATCCACTGAATGGAAGCAATAAGCGTGCGAAGCGCATTCCATTTCCTGAATAAAATAGGCAAAGCTCTCATTGTCTGATGTTGTGACGTCAGGACTACGCTGAACCGCATATGAAAATCTTGCTGGACGATGATTGGAGGAGAAGGAGAGAAGGGAAGGGATGGGAAGATGGATTCTCTGTCCGTGTGCTAGCGACAATCAACGATAAATCCTCATCACAATGTGAAAAAAACAGGTTATGAAACGGTTGGTGCTATCGCTGACTGCATCAGAATGAAAAGAACAAATTTGAAATTTAGTATGCGAAGCACAAGGGAAACGCATGTGACGGGTGGAAAGGCCAGAATAGTGTTAGAACAAATTTGAAATTTAGTATGCGAAGCACAAGGGAAACGCATGTGACGGGTGGAAAGGCCAGAATAGTGTTAGAACAAATTTGAAATTTAGTATGCGAAGCACAAGGGAAACGCATGTGACGGGTGGAAAGGCCAGAATAGTGTTAGAACAAATTTGAAATTTAGTATGCGAAGCACAAGGGAAACGCATGTGACGGGTGGAAAGGCCAGAATAGTGTTAGAACAAATTTGAAATTTAGTATGCGAAGCACAAGGGAAACGCATGTGACGGGTGGAAAGGCCAGAATAGTGTTACTGCGTGAGCAGAATCGCCGCAATGTCTCTTATATGAGTCATATCGAAAACTCAGAAAAATATAATGGCGCAAACTCGCTACTCAGGTAAACGATCAAATGGAATGAAAGAGGATAATTTTTGAAAACGTCGACGAAAAGCTAAAAAGAGGGCGAAAAAAAAAACGATAACTTTGGGACAACAACAGATGACAGAGAGACTGAACCAATTTCAGAGAACCCTCACCTGCCCTCCCCTCCTCACTGCCCAAGTTATTCTGAGCAGCAGTTGTTTTATAAAAGAAAACCGAAAACCGAGAATAAAAATAAAAATTAAAACAACACGACGAGAGGGAATGAATTCTCACAATAAAGTATAAACAAAATGAAACAATAATCGGAAAAAAATGCGGAATGCTCCTTTTCTCATTAAAGAAGATGAACAACTAAAATAAAAACATGGCGAGTATCGTCATGAACGCTCCTCACATAATCAAATGACAGAAGAAAAATCGTCAAAACCTTGGCGAAAAATTCCTCTGATGAATATTTTCTCTACCATAACGAAGGAAACATTTCAATTTCATTTCGCACGGGCAAAATGATGGTTTCCTTGAACGTTAGTGGAGCATCAGTTTATCCAACAGAGAGCAACGCAGTAGCAGTACGATCTCAATTCGTAGTCCATAAGCTTTCATAGCAGTCTCACATAACTGCTTTTAATAATAGCTGAATGAAAGGAAAAAGTGGCCAAAAAACATATCAGATGTGAGAAAAAAAACACCTTACGATAGCTTTTCTAATGACTGACTGCGCCTCAAACGAAAGATATAGAAAAAACTGTATGCAACAGTAGTATGAAAACACCGCAAACATGTCGCTATAGCACTAATACCTAAACCTTATACCTCAGCTGACCCTCTTCTATGCTTACATTAACAAGTTAGAAATACGAAGACAAGGTAGAGAAGGAAAATGAAAATGAAATGAAAGAAGTATTTCGCCTTTACGAATGCGAAGTGACCGGATCGCTACCGCAATGTCTAAAAACGAAAACATCAATTTAAAAACGGACAGTGCAGCATGAACAGCTGATTCTTTCAAGCACTGAAAACTGCAGCAATGCCGCGAACTGGTTCAGCCCACGTGTGCCTAGGCGCAAAAATTAAGGACAGCCACTCTCAGTGCTGATAACAATTACGACGTTCTCATAGCCACAAAGAAATGAACATGAGAGATGAGGAAATCAAAATGATGCGATTATAACGAAAGCAATTTGGAACGGCGGAAAGCCATACTAATTTCTGCGCTACATCGCAGAACTACAACCCTCGCCCCCCTTTCCTCCCCCCCCCCCCCCCCTTCCTCCGGCTTCATTTAGTTATATTAACGATCAGTCAAATGCAAGAAACCAAGAAACTGATCAGGAAATCATACAACATAATATCCTCTTCTTTCGAAAGCAGCTCTTTTGGACAGTCGGCAAAAAGGAATAAGATGGCTCAAAGGAAAAAAAAAAAGCTGACGTCTCCAGGAAGAAAACCGTATGACAAAAGCAACGAGAATTCGAATAAAATACTTGCCAAATAGGACATAAGAAGTTCGACCGACAAAAAAGCGAACAGCTTTAGCCGAAATCATAAGCACGCGCAAAGAGGGGCCAAATCGACACTTCTTAAACTGACAACCGCTTTAATATCTTTAATTCAAATTCAATATCTTTAATTCTCATAATCTCTACATTCAATGACTGCTCACTTGCTGCAAGGGATGCTATTCATAAAAGATGGCGACTGGCAGTTATACTTCAGGAAACATTTCTACCCAAACGTGTCGTTCAAAAAAAAGATGCAAATGCACAAGCAAGCTGAAATCGCCACAAAATATGCCCAAGTGATCTTAACTTTGGAGGCGAGCGAGATCGGAAAGGAGTCCGACAGAATGTGCAAAACTGTGCGCTTAGTCCGAAAGGGTCGAAAGTTAAAATCACACGTACGCATCCATCCCACCATGCAGGGTAGGTAGGCGAGAAAGCATTGGAAGAGGTTGCTCGCATGGACATCGCATAATCGATCGATTCGGTAGTCATCTGATGATGAGTGATCATTGCATCACCACCACAGCGCATTCAGAGGTTTCTACGAAGGAGAAGTAAAAGAAACTTCAATGTTTGAGGTACCCACAACTGTCTCTTCCTGCGAACTCGACCGCTCCACTGCGCGTAGTTCTGGATCTGGTGCAAACAGACGCTCCACTTTCTTCTCTCGAGGCCGATTGAAACTGGAATAGTTCAACAATAGCTAAAATGCTTATACCTGAAAATATAAACACCCCATCCACAACAAGTCCTTAATCATGTGTGTCTCAACAAACACGTCGGCTTTCTCTCGCTGAGGAGCTTATCATTCTGAATTAGCGTTCGTACAAAGTCCCACAGGAGAATCGAGCAGCGTCCCTACAGAACGGTGTTTAAACTAAAACGGGGAACGGCGTTCACGTCAACCAACTTCATTTTCAACAACGAATTCCAAACTACCAACGAAACAACAGGCAAAACAGCTCTGAGCAGAACAAAAAGCGAACAAACGGCAAATTCTTGTCAACCCAAAACCAAATAAACGAATTTTTCCAATAGGATCATACACTAGCCTTGCATCGGAAAAAAACATGCCACCTAAACAGCATAGCAGCTTCAAACTAGATCCTCTCCCTCCTTAAATGTAGAGTCGACTCGTCGTCCCCGCCTCCGATGAACAACTGCAATAATACAGCCGGAATGGTGCCCCTCTCTCCTTCGCTAGAAATGAGAAAAAGATCAAAACTAACTCAGCAGCGGTATCTTGGCGGTTGTAAGACCTTCGAGGCTGTCCACGAGAGGCGGGCACAGGCACGATGTCCGGTCTACTCGACACTGGTGCATTTACGTTGCCCGTCTCGGCCTCCTCCTTCTCGGTCACACTCCTTCGCGCCATACGACGCTTCGACGGGCTCTGTCGTAACGCTGCAAAGCAATAATACCACCTACGATAAAATCTTCGGGCATAGCACACTAACATATATATACTGGCAACTTAAAAAGCAAAATTTCTGCACGACGCTCCAAGGCCACAAACATTTCACGCGCCAATACTCCGCAACTGATGTCAATTTTGGTTCATTTTTCCCCCTTCCACTTTTTAATGAAACTTTTGGGTGGAGTCCTTTCCTGAAAAAAACGGGAAAGTAACGCACGATATCCAGAAGTGAGATGACGCTCATATACCAGATGATATTTGTTGATGCTGGAAGCAGCAAGCCAGCCGACCGCGTCCGTTCCAGTGACACAACGTCAGCAATAAGCACTTCTACGTGTACAGCTATCCGAACAACTTGCAGCAGTGACGACAAGCTACTGCCAATATTCGAGTGAGTTGAAAGCATTTCGTAGTGTTCGACCCGCCAAAATTATTCGCAGAAATGTTGTCAAACTGTTAAGAACTAAAAAACCACTGCCTCTAGACGACTTATCCTCCGGAATGGAGAAATTGAAGAAGTGGCTATTATACTGGGAAGGTCGAACATTACGGAACGTCGAATAAACTGATGGTGCAGAACAGATAACCAGTGAAGCGTCAACATAGTCGAGATGTTGGCAAGATCAGATGCAAGCCTTCATTATTTCTTCATTGTCTACTTGCGGTAACGTACGTAAGACACACAACGGCAAAAACTTTTCAAAAATTGTCATGTGTGTGGATATAAATGAGAACTATGTCTGCAGGCGGAACTCGAAGCGACAACTTCCCATTCTCTGGACAAACACAACGCATCGACATAGAAAGTGGAAGATCATGGATTCGAGCCCGAACTGCAAACATAACTCTTTAAAATTTTACCATTAACATTGAATTTGTAAAAAAAAAAAATGATTCAGGAAATCAAAACGTCTCGTGACTAACGTAAAGCTATGCCCTATGTCGACCACAAATCGCATGCGACACTGTTTACCCACATGCTTCAAACTGTCAATGCGAATGACCGACCAGAATGTTTCCTCGTTTCGAAGGGGTTTCAACAGCCCAGTGGCAGCAGATTCAAATTTCGTATATAGATACCCGTTACGATGGTTCCCTGACCCTTTGGAATATGGTCACCAGCCGCACGGCGCAGACCTATAAGGGACGCTAAGTGATAAGAGCAAATGACGGATAAAATGGAGCTCTGGATTACAAAAAAGGCTATTTTCAATCAAAAAGCAGTCATAAAAGAACTATCTCATACTAATTAAAATTACCGCTAAAAATGCGACGGAATGAATATGACTCATTGGGAAAAAAAAACAAAAGGACAGCTTCGCACTTTTATACAACATTTTCGGCAAGAACAAACGAGACTATAAAGTTAAAAATGCTGCAAGTATGATATAATATCTAAAACTGCTTGCAGCTTTGTATTTGTCAGTATTATCCCAACTTTCTATCACGGCCGCGTTTGCAACAACTCAGAAATCTTTTACGGCGAATTTCAAGAAAAAAAATAAACGAAATTATATCTCAGGGCGGTTGACGAAGAGCTCAGTAATTCTATTCCTTAACGTCTGTAAGGCGAACTTCGGTGCGGAGACAATCAACGATTGCTTTTCTTTTCAACTGATACTTTAAAGATTCACATAAAAACCATGAAGAACAACGACTAGAATGACAACAATGCCGTTAACAATCAACAAAGTGCTTTAACAGGTCGATTATTACTGTGCAATTAACACAGCATAATCAATGGCTTTCATGATGAAGATACATCCGGTCTTTCGAAATTTCTCCTATGACCTCCCCACTAAGTCCGTCTTACCCCTCTGAAACTAGGCCCGTTTTAAAAAATTCTTCTCGTAAGCAGAAGGTAGTGTACGCTCGCTTTTTTCGCAAAACCTTAAACAACAAACGGTACAAATAAGGAAGCTTCGTCGAGCACAATTAACAGTCTGTCCACAAAAGAACAGACAATGCACGAACATGCTGAATAGACAAATACATGACCGCGGTGCTGAAGCGCAATGAAATGAAGCGCTGTATTTTAGTGCTTCATGCTTTGCCAATAAAAACGCAAATATTATGACTTCCGTTGCCGCGACTTCCTCATCGACTCTCTATGCCACAAGTCAGTAGTCATTTCTGATTGTGGCTGTTCGTCCAGCTTGCTTGCAACAGCGAGACGAGACAGTGTGACTAATGAAACTACAAACTACACACAGACACAACGCCAATACAGAACACCAACGACGAATCGATCAATTCAATAGTACCGATGTACGAGTGGACGAACGATTTGAATTTCGCATGGCCTCCTTTTTGAGTTTCCGCTGCAAATAATATAATTCATGTTCACCTCTCATCACGCTACTACCCTCGTTATTCATCACCACTGCTTACTTCGTAAGCCGCCACCCATCAGCACCCTTGGGCATACCACCACCTTCTCTACAGCGGCGCAAATTATATATGTGAATACAACTACATCAAAGTAAGTTTCGGAAACGAATCTTCTTTATCACTTACATCGCATGACTCAAAAAAACATGATCAAATTCCGTGGGTTTCCCAAAAACAATAAGTGGAAAAATCATTAGTAAAAAAACTTTAGCCATTCCGCTGAAAGAAAAAAAAAACCACAGCTCACTGCCAGGGAAAGAAAAAGGCTGGCGGTATGGAGGGGGGGAGGGGGGAGGGTCCGGAGGAGGGCTAAAATAAAACTGAACCAAAAAACAGAGAAAACGCTGACGATAAGGCGTGCAGGTCGAGATGCGGATTTAATTTCTAAAGAGGAAAGTTGCATCCAATAAACAATTAAAGAAGTGACTCTGGTAATATTTTTAGAGGCAGCATGAAATCGCTGAGGAAAGATGAGTCTGAAAAAATGGTGATCTCAATTACAGCAATTAAAAAGTCACTTCTAAAAATCTTCGACCTCAGCAGTAACCTGCGTTAACACAATAGCTGAATTTGTCATGCAGTAGTAAATGGAATAGGGAAGAGAATGCGTTGGAGGAGGAGGAGAAAACAATCAAAAGGTAAAAATGTTAAGGAAGCCACAAGCAATTAAAGTAAAATCAGTAAGCGCTAATTTTAAAAATAAGGTGAAATCAAAAATCAGAACAGCCTAGTAAAAAAATACAACATCAAAAACGGGTGCGATAAATTTCCTTATTTCTGAATGGAACCATCAAATCGAAAAGCAGCGCACACGCAAGATGCCTATCATATTCTTATCTTT
>JPKZ01016568.1:248893-258985 GCA_000803305.1 Toxocara canis | reverse complement strand
TAGCGCAGCATGAGCTCATCACATCCTAAACGACTTCGAGATTTGGTTGAAATCTCGGGTAGGATCCCTTAATGCAATTTCTTTCTTATTTTTTCAATGTTTTTCCTGTTTTTTGAATTTGTGTAAATGCACACTGAATGATCGATTCGAAGTCAAACACGTAGTTCATAGCAGCAAAAGCTGATCGTTGTAAGCAAACAAATTTTATGCTTAACAAAATCGCAATGTTATATATATGCGTTTTGCGTTGCAACAACATTTGATCTGAGCGCAGGCGAGCGGTGTGTTAAATACCCTGATGGATGGGATCGAGCGAATGTGGTTTGCACGACGACAGTACTCGAATAGCGTTTGAACAGTGATCGGCATCCTTTCTTTACCTGAAAGATGTCTTGTTTAGCTCAAAGATGTAAAAGATGTCTTAAAAGATGTCGCAAACAGCTGCGAACAGTCTACAGTCTGTCTACAATATTTTTTTCCTCAGATACGATATAATCAAAACGACTGAAAAAGATGCCTCAAAAGTGGCTGACTTTAGGCTAAATAATTATCATGGTTGCACGTCTATACTCGCATCGATTCAGATTGAGGTAGTTTTTCTCAACCCAAAATGATGCTACACGTGCCTGGTAGATGAGAGGAAAACTGAGAGAAAAACTTTAATGGCATGGTTGAAAGGAATTTTGACGAGTTTCCGAGTCTAGAACTTTTCTTTCTCACGCGAGAGGAATCTTTGATACAACCTTCTCAGGGAACACTGTCGTGTAAAACGGAGGAATACCCTCATTTCGTTATTTTTTCGATAAATTGAGTTACCTTCCACGATGAATAGGGAACTTTCGACAAATGATGAGGCATACTAAACTTTGCGCCCTTTGGAGCTTTTTTTAGTGAAATTGAAAAACAGTAAGAAATAGATTAGGTTATCACATTTTCAGAAGTATCATTATCAACGCGCTTTTATAAAATGCGAATGACTCTCATACCTTCGTGTTGAAGAGAAGCAATACGAGAGGATTTGTGATCGTGTTTGTCATCATGACAAAACTTGTTGCCAAAATGCCCCAGTTATTTGCCGGCATAAATGTTGGCAAGAAAAAAAAAGTCGAAACCATATCGAAGGTACAAATGAAGCCAAATTGAAATATCTGCAAAGCAATTTTACTGCTCACTACGATAAGAAAAAAGAAAGAACAAGAGTTCTATGTGAATGACAAATAAATTTCCAGAATTTTGGGATAATGGAGAAGTAGTTAATAGGTTGCACGATTATAACTAATTGTATTCCGAGAGTTATACACGCGTTTGCAGTTTGTCTTCTACAAAACAGTTCATTGCTTTGTCTTAAAATTAATTTGAGATGCTTAAAACGGATGTGCCAAACCGACATAATTTCGAATTTTTGATTGCATTTTTGAATTTTCGGGCTATTGAATTGTCGAAAGACACTGCTATTAAAACATGCCAGTTTTAGCGCTGAACTAGCTTTTACTATCATCATAGGGAACATAAAAGTGATGCCTTAAGGGCATTAATGCCAGCAACAAATAATAAACACGATCATTGTACATTCGCTTTTTCCCTGCTCCAGCAAGAAATACATTGCAAACATTTTGTGAGAGCGCTATGTTTGTAGCTGTAAGATGCAATTCAAAACTGGTAGTATTCTGGCCTTTACAGCATGCCTTAAGCCGGTTTTAGCGGATAGATTTTAGGGGAAATTCGCTCATTAATAAGCGTTAGGATGAAATGGAACTGCGAGTGCGGTGCGCAAGTTACTGGAGAAGGAGCAGCACATTAGGAACGAATAACGTTTTATGGATTTGACTCGATAACTTTGTTGTGTGATCGTTTACGCCGTAGACATTCGCTCACACCTTAAGCAAATTGCTCAGATCGTTCTCCTTGATCGTCTTCATTTAATAAGGTCGCTCAATTCAATTTAACATCGCTTACGCACGTTGTTGAGATCTGCAACCACGTCTTACGGTTACAGCGGTCAGGCAGTTTATTTGACAATGTTTGAAAACTTGATTATTATGATCTTCAACGACACAAAGCAGGCCGAATAATTTATTTACCAAATCGATCTCGGTTGATTTTGTTTCCGTTTGCGTTGATGTCATAGCCACCATCTGCCTTATTTTGACGACGAGTAATACGTAGGTGAATATGGTAGCCAGAGGAACAGCGACACCAACAATGAGAAGAACAGTGATGAACGAGAAGTAAGGGGTTATACTACAGGAGGAACATTTCAATGTGAAGTAATAGCCGATCGGATTGAACTGCTCGTAGCAGCCAAACGATGTTGGAACAACAGCGGTGATCACTGCACCGAACCATATAACGATAGCTCTTGGCATCTGCAACGTTGTCATTTTGTTTTGAGACACTAAACACCGAGGTATTCATCGAGTAATTCCTAACGATCAAAGGATTAATTTCGATTCTGCTGAAAAGTTGCTAGAAACAGCTGTAGTAAGCTAGGAATATTTTTATTCATCAACTGCGTTCGACGAGTGCTATAGAATAATTAAAGCACTAGTTAAGGCTGGATTATCTGGCAGGCAAAATAGTATCGAATCGAATGAGTAATAAGAAAAATACTTTTGTTTATCGACTATTTTTTAAAAGCGGGAAAACGTTTTACTTCCTGCCTTTGGAAACATTATATCAGATATCACAACAAGACCAGCCAAGATCTTTAACAGTTGATGTCTTAGGCCAACATCATATACGTAATAATTGTACGTTTCGGTTGGAATACCACAGAATTTCGCAATCACTTACTGAGATTGTAAAAAAAAACAAACGATTAATGATGCTGATATGAAGAAGGCGAACCTCATATTTTGTCCATGCTTCGTGGATTGTGCGACTATAAAATAAGAGCGTTCGATCAATCGCAATTTCAAACGATAAATAAATACTCAAATAGAAGCCAAATACACGTAATGATGCGACCGATATGAGTGCTGGTTCAGGTAAATAGGGTTTTTGAAAAATCGTATACGGTATTACGACAACCGGATACGAGAGTAAATACACGAATGAGGCAAAGCTGATTTCTAGTACTTGACGATAGAAATGCTCGCCAGCGAAATACTCTTTCCAGCCAATGACTAACACGATAAACAGATATGCATTTAAGATATAACCAATTAGAGTAGCGACGATATATAACAACACCGAGATCGTCTCCAACACTGCATCGCTGATTGTCACTAGTAATTGATCAACACTTTCTTATAGACAACTGATGCTGCTTAGTAAGTAGTATGATAGGAGTGTTAATGGATATTAGTAGTGAACCTCTCCGTATAGCTCCTCCCCCCTCCATTCCTACCCCCTGCCCCTCCTCCACCCTCCCCCTCCTCCACTGCCCCGCTGATTGGCACTAACAATTGATCAACACTCTCTTATGCTGCTTAATAAGTGGTATGAGATGAGTGTTAATGGATATGAGTAGTGAAAGCGCCCGTGAAAAATAGCGGGCAGGTATGGCGTGTTGCAAATGGGGAATAAAATGTGGGCTAAGTTGCACTTAAAACGCACTCACCATTAGCAATAGTTGAACGAATAGCGGAATGGAGAAGAAGATAACTGTCTCAATGAGGCAGTCTTACTACAAATGAAATTTTACTAGTTGCAGCTCTTGATGATGCGCTTTTCATTTCAAAATTGGTTCTATATTCAAGCAAATACGATGATTATAAGCGTATACATGCATACCGAAGTTTTGATGGATTACCGTTTGTAAAGTATTGTATATATGTACACAACTTTTAAATATATATAAATATATATACATAATCCTTTATATATACATATTATTGTTCTTTAATATATAAATTACTTTTCAATATATCTTTTATTTTAATATGATCGTCATATATATAAAATGAATATTATAAATAAGTATAATATATTTGTATATAAGGCGGGCAGTAGCTCAGTTGTGTAGCTCCCGCTTCGTATACGGGACGATCTGGGTTCGATTCCCGGCTACTTACCCAATGGATCGCCAGCAGGCTGACCACCAGGCGTTCCGAAACTGGTCAGAACAATCATGTGTGGGCATGGTTGTCAACTGCGTCGGTACGGGAATCGGTGAAATACAGCTCCCTTTGCATCCCTTTCATATATGTATATATAGTGTTCGCAATAAAATAATTGCAACGTTGGAAATGTCATCAAGTCCTTAACGTAACTACAGTTTATGCTTATTTAACGTGACGTTGTAGCAAAAAACCTCTTCCACCGAAACGAATGACAGCATAGTTTCCATCATTTTTTAAAGTACTTTCCCGCAATAATCGACAACAAAAAACATTTGGAACATTGCAACATTGAACATTGTGAATTGCACGTATTTTCTGCAACTCAAGAAAAAGCGCTCATCAAGCGAAATATCATATGAAGAACAAGCTCATCGAATGCAACGATGAGAAATATACAATCTGTTGAAAACTCTACGGCTCGCAATATTTTACTAAATAGCACATCTACTTGTCATCCAAATTAAGTATGTCCAACACAGTGCACTTATAAAATGTCCTACTCGTTTATACGGATTTGAAGAACAATTAAGTTGCGAATTCGCTCGTTTAAGTTTGTTCAAAAATACTGAAAGCGTTCCTAAAGTCGATTGCTTATAAGGGCAATCGAATGAGCCGAACGTTTTTCTTTGATAGAAATAACTTTGCTATAATAAATTAAACCTTGCTACAGTACCTGATCATTTGACTGCTTGTCTCTTACTTTTTTTATATCTTTCTTGGTCTTAAACTATGCTTGAAAATACTCTGAAAAACAAGCCATCTGCCATTCGGAATCCACTGTCTGTGGAATCAGCGAGCGCTACCTAGCAAACTAATTCTCAGAATAATAGGTACCATGCGCTTATCCGCCGCCCACCTCCTTATGAAAGTTTTTACAGGTTACGCGCGTGATATCTCTCGTCTGAAAGAATATTAGGTCAGCTTTTAAATAAGACGTTGGCAGGTTGCATCACAGTAATAATAAGAAAAATTATTCATTTTTCTTTTTAATGCAAACCAACTAAATGTTATTCATCAAAAAAAAAATTCCCAACATGCTAACGAATCGTTAATCTATACATCGATTTGGTGCACGTATAAGGTCGCTGTGATCTCAAGCACAAAACGCAATACACGCACTGCTTTGTGAAGTCACTTTCCTATTGTTGAAAGCACCTTTTGTGGTTGATTTTTGTATTCGAGTGATCCTTAGATGTTTAAGGTAGAATGGGATTGAATAGAGGATGGAATTGAAGATGGTTGAACAAAAGCAGAATTGGAAATGCTGATAAGAACTGAAAAAAAAATTCATGCCATGAAATTGCCGAAGAAAACGAAATAAATGAAAGACTGTAAACAATCCTCTATGTCTTTGTGTCGCAAATGTTGCTATCGTGTTTAGAAAATTGGTCAACACCTCAAACGCAACGCTCTTTTCATGAATTATATCCGCCGCTGTCTTCTAATATAAAAAACATACCCTTAAAGCACTGGTGAGTTCAGTGAGCAACAGAGGCTAATTGTTAAGACAAAATATGTTAAAGAGACAATTTGGAGGAGGTAACAAGAAAAAAAACCAGAGTTGTAGAATCACAACAAGACTGACACAGTAGTTTTCTCAAAAAAGGCCTCCCCTTGAAAAAGCTGCTGCTCAAAGATTTTTTTGGCGCATCACAGATGCGTCACCGCCTTCCTTTCCTCGTTCACCTATCTGGCAGATACCAGACAAAATTTTGAGATCCAGGAAACATTAACCGTAACTTTGAGGGGTAAATGCAAAGGAAAACGATTTGTTGAAGCGTTGTTTGAGAATGCGACATTCTAGCGACTGTCGCGGAAATCTCAGAAAGGTAACACTTGAATAATAATGGATGCGTGACAAAAATGGACATTTAGCGAGGCGAGCATTGCTCCAAGATGGAATCACTCTGCGCATCGACAGTGCATCAAATGGCCACTGTTCGGTTCATTAATCTACTGGCTCGATAACGAGCGCTCTACTTGTGCTCACCACTTGTTCATTAAGCTGCTTATTCGTGTGGAACGATTTTTCCGAGCTAGATATGGCGATACTCAACACAAATCCATACCAATGGAGGTCTCAGTTGTGCATCGGTAGCACGTAGGCTAACCCGTGGGATCTGATTCAGAGCGTTTTCAGCGCTGATGAGCGGCGCGCAAAAAGTCGCGTGTATCTGACTGCTTTGTCGACATTAAGCACTCTAAAGCGCCATAAGCGCGGGATGTACGTCAAAAATCCTGAAATTTGTAGATGCCTCCTTGCATGCGGGAGAAACTATTGATGGAAGCATACTGCTCATGTGTAATTCGAACTGACTGGAGGTAGCGGACTGGAAAACCACATATCAACTGACAGAAGCAGAGGATGTTTCAGCTTATTTTTAACGACGACTTTACTACGAGCGGAGAAGTTCCTCAGCACTCTTATAGCAAGTGTTATACGTGCATTAAAAACTCCTATTTCATTTTGGGACCTTCTAATGGCCGTTTTCTTCGAGTCACCTCCACACATTTTGAACAGTTTCTATCAAAAATAGTGCCGTTGAAGAAGTGCTATATTGCAGCCTAATACCTTCGTAAACTGTTCAAAAGTGCTGTAGAGCAAGCTGTTCGCTGATCTGATAATGTTGGTGAACAGTCGAAATGTTGAGAGTAGCGATCATAATTGTAGCGAAACGTTCATGACGTCAAACAATCCTCATCAACGGAAGCACCTGCCTCTGACGAAATCAACACGAAAAGTTGTCTGCTAAATGGAACAATTGTTATAAAAACTGATTTTGCAGTTTTTATTTCATGGAAAATATAAACCAGTGTGGAGGTTTGCAAAATTGCGCTTCACCGTATGCCAGCATAGACGACAAAACTGTCTAAAATCGAGAATATTGCCACTGAGAGTCGATGTTATTGGCCGTTCGTCGGACTTCATACGATAAGTTGCTGCATTCCGAGAAGATAGTTCGCTTTTTTTTCGCGACCCAAATAGATGGGTACGTCGACAGAACATACTGTATTCGCATGCAAATCAAGGAGTTGTGGCCGGACTTCGTTGCATCGGTGAAGGCTTGCAACTCGAAAGTTCATAAGCGAAGCGCCGTTCATATTTATTTTTGGCCTCCTTAGTTGCTTTTTTCCCAATTTTGGCACCATAACTGAACCGATTGAAGGCGTGCATTTTTGGTGCTATTAATTCAAGTGAAAATGTGGACACTTTTCGATAGATTTATCAACCTGGTTAACCCTAAACAATTCGTTTCCACGTGTTGGATACTACAAATAAATTCGCTAGACACGTAGAGTTGCGAAGAAACCGATTTGCATAGTAATCTGCGTTCTTGTTGATATGCGAGTGTGAATTTGTTACTTTTTTCCATTATGACTGTAATAGAAATAAGGTTATCTGAATTTTAAAAAAACGCGAATTCGCAATCGACGAGCTGAAAATTCCGGAAAAGGACAAAATAACGGAATAGGCAAATGTTTACAATGGGGAAATCAATTTTTCTTTTAAAGCCAGAAGCCGATATGTCAATATGTCAAATGCACGGATCACAATGCGTATGCACGTATCTTCGAAAACATTTAATTGGAAGAACACATGACCGACACCGATAACTTACGAAGAATCCGGCAAAGTGCGGTCGATGTTACACGCTCAAAGCAGCGTAAAAAGGCAGAGGAGAACACCTGGAAAACATGTCGCAAGGGATCAGCTGCTGTTTTCAGGTAGTGAAAGTGCATGAAATTTTTTTTACTGCCTCTGAGGGAATGGAACGCAACCTTCCTGAGCGAGTAATAGATGAAATAGTTTAAAATTGGATATAAGGGGTGACCCTTGGGGTGCAAGTCACATCTACGTTTAGTAAGTTCCCGAGGTGAAACTACAAGAGTATATGCGGAAATAGAGGTATATGCGGAAACATGAGGTAGCCGAAATGGGCTTTACAAAGTGCAAATTAGCGGAAGAGCCTGAACAAGAATGTCAATAAGCGCGCATCACTTATTAGGCGACAATCAGAACGGCACTCGCTTTACCGAAGCGTTTAGGCAATCTTTTTGGAGACATTATGCACATTGCTTCTGAACTGTGCCATGACCCATCGAACGGCCAAAATCAATGTCATAAGCGCTGCAAATAGTGCTAAAAACACAACCAAAATAACGTCGAGACAAAAATATTTGATAAAATTAAACTTCGCTCCTTCGACTGTAAGTTCGGGAAGTGGACCGAACTCAGCAACGAAATTAGTCCACTTCACTATTTGTTCCTCAGGCTTATTTGGCTTGTTGTGAATCATGGATGACAGACGACGCACAGCCTTTGAATATCTGAAAAAATATTTGAAATTATCATGACGGCTACGGTTTATCGCGATAGACAGACTCAGGTGAAGTATTAGATCCTTCAAATTTCGGAGAATATAAATCAGTGAAAATTTACTCTACAATTGTATCACAGCTTCAGTTTTTTTCTTTTTCCCCTGTTAATTATTAAACTATAGGTGTAAAGCAATACAAAAAACCGGAACACTGAAAAGACTATAAGTCACGCGGTGTTCGTAAATACTTGCATGAATCGCATAAGTTAAGTGAATATGGATGAAAGAAAATTACTGCTTAGGGAAATTTACGCAGACTCATAGAGACCTGTAAACGCGACAGAGGCAGAAATAACACATGCACAATGTAGTGTGTCGCATAATTAAGAAGTCAAGCGACTCTCGAATAGAAACGCCTTTTGAACAAAGACGAGAGCTTAGTAAAGTAATCTTTAATTTCAATTCAGCGCTGTTAGACCAAAACTGAACGAACGGAAACTGACAAGGATAAGGAGCAATGGTGACTGGAAAAGCAACTGAGGCGGTTCGCGCGGCATGCGCTTTGACAACTCAACAGTTACCTAAACCGCTTTCATAATTTCATAAAATGCCCAACAATAACTCACAGTTTAACATTTGAGAAGGCAACTCAATATTTTCTTGCAATTCAACCAAATAAACGTACAACTCATCTGGTTGGATTGCATACAGTTTTTAGCGCTTTCAATAGATAGAATAATGAGTGCATGCAAAACTGCGCATGGAGGACGAGTATGTTTATTTGGTTTGACATCCCAAGCTTCATTAGTTCTTGTACCGAAACTGCACTTGTTCGGCGTCGCCGTGATGCGCTTAGCAAATGCAAATTTGCTATAACGCATGAAAAGGAATGAAAATATGCCACTAGAGTTCTTACATACACAACTGAATTCATAAGACCACTAAGCCAGGTCTTCGATTACAACGCAAAACACCGTGGGCGATATAACACACAACTCACTTATCGTTCTCAAGCAATTCGTGAAGCTTCTTCTTCAGCTCTTCAAAGTTTATCTCATGTTTCTGCAAACTAAGCCCGATGCCACGATATTCCACATTTCTAGCGTTACGAAATTGATCGACAAAAAATGGCACGACAAGGAGCGGTGTTCCACGAATCGTTGACTCCAAAATCCCTCGTTGACCGCCGTGCATAATGAACAAACGTAATCGTGGATGACCTTCAAAATATTGTGTAAGTTGCGTTACAAAAAATCGGAAAATTTTACATTAAGCTATGAAGAGACATAGCAACAAAAATTGTAGCGTCGTAGTGAGAAACAACATAACATACATCTTACTTTAAGGTTAAAATAAACCACATACGTGTAGGTGACGTCATTCGATATTCTACTCCCTTGAAGTTAAAAAAAAATGACATACGTGCAGGTGACGTCATCGAATATTCTACTTCTTTAAAGTTTAAAAAAATCACATACGTGTAAATGCCGTCATTCAATGTTCTACTCCTTCAAAGTTGAAAAAAATCAATCTTCGACCGCACAAGAGAATGAGCACGCAACTTCGACTACATCTGATTTTCTGGTTTGATTTTTTCTCAGATCTGGAAGCAAAACAAGTCTTTGCCCTTCACTTAGCCCTTGAAGGGAAGAAGCAATTCTGCAGCTTTCTTTGTTATGCTCGAAGTTTTGCTCTCTCTCTCTCCCCCC
>JPKZ01016568.1:200603-248832 GCA_000803305.1 Toxocara canis | reverse complement strand
CCCCCCCCCCCCCCCCTTTTGCTGTAAAAGTTTCGACTGTTTCACTTACCTAATATATCCATTTGAGGCATCCATTCGAGAAGATCGACATTCCGAATATATTTGGCCAGTTGACGAGACTCTTCATCATCGCTGCTAATTCTTACAAGGAAGTGATAATCGCTAAACTCGGCGAAGACTGCAAAAAGCAAAATGCAACAAGCTATTGGCCGGCTTCGATTTTTCCTCCCCATTTCGCTATCCGCAAATATTTCGTTACGTTCCCATTCCGAAAGCAATGAGAAAATCCAAGCAAAAAGGACCACGACTGGGCATAAAATCGGTTTAGCCATTAGTAAATCATATACTTAAGGCAGAAAAATCAAAAGCTAAAACAATACTGAGAGCAATGCGTAAGCATTCGCTCGCGAAAAAAAAAGCAACTTGAATACGCATTCACTTATTTCACTTTTCGGGAAGTGGCTCACGTCGTTCAGCAGCCGCCGCTTTTGTGGCACCATTTCACCTTTCTAATACGCCTTGGTGTTACAGCCTTAACATGGGGCAGTGCTAGCAGCCCTACCTCCTCATACCAACTTTTATCTAAATGCTCCCTCACTGATTGTTCACCCGTTCAACTGAGGGTGATGATCGAATTTCAACCTCATGAAGTGGTCATTAATTCACTGTTGCTGATAGAGCTGTTTTGTAATATATGAGATGTCGATCACATCGATAACGAGAGCTTCCTGAGGCGTGTCTCAGGAGCACTTTTAGCAATTTCGGTTGCAAATTCAGCTTCTGTTTATGCCAACATTTCAGTCAAAAACGTTTGGTTGTCGTTATGTATTTAGGCAATCACAAATGTTCGCGGAAATGACTTCACACATTTTTGTCTCACACTCTTCGAAATTTAACGCCCTTTTCCCATTTCAAATAGCGGTAACAGAGGCGATACATGAAGGTGGTGACGACGAGTGCTGGGTGGTGAAACGCTCCCAGCTATGAATTAGTAACGGCAAAACGTCCTGGCGGAAAAATGGCGACGCCAAAACTGCGGCGCCGAATTGACGGAGGTGAAACGTACTTCTTCAATATAAAACTTCGATATAAAAAAGTTCGCCGTCAGCGAATCTGTTTGACTATTGAAAACTGAGCACCATAGTCGGAAATTTAAAAAGAAAAAAAAAACTTCGAATACTGTGTTCGAATGACTTCACAACACAATGAAAATTTCGATAAAAAAATCTCATAACATTTGGGCGAACGGCTAGACTATTTGTAAAGCAAACAAACGCTCATTCAGCAAGCATCCCGATAATCTTCCGAAGAGGCGATTAAATATTTGAGTGTTTTCAATTGGTTGAATTCATGTTCGACCGGTCGAATCGCCGAGAAACGCATGTTCAAGAGAAAATCTGTACAAGCGAACGGGCCAGACAAAAATGAATTTTCATCATTTGCAAGCAGTATATGAGATTGGCTGGTTTGATGAGTGCGCCGCCAGAGCGGGTGACTTACAAGTTCCTCGCAGACATTCCCACTTATTTTTAGGATGCCTGAGGTTCATTGAAATCTTCAAGAAGTTTGCTCTTGCACTTTCGGCCTCCTCCCATCGTCAAACTGGCTTCTAGGAAATGGTTTTGCGAGGAAACACAGGGGTAAATGTCCAAACCTTTGAAAAAATCCTTGCGCACATTGCTAGGCAATGACGATGATGGAACGACGGTGCCAAATGACATCAGAATGACGCCTTCGTTTCCTTTTTGCATCATTGAGGAAAACGGCTGCAATTTCAGAGTTGTTCAAGTGTAGATCACATTTTGTCATTCTGCGGCCGAAAATGGCATTACAAAACCGGTTTGACACATATGCAGTTGACAATAATTTGAACATTGTGAAATATCTCATCCCAACGCCCTCGTTCCATTATTATTTAATAGCGAACAACTCGAATTTCTACTGGATTAATTATACGTTAATTTCAATTATATTGGGCTACCCTTCTAGGAGATAGACGACCAATTACACACACGTATAAAGTGTGAGATGTAAACAAATAGGACTCATAAAACTGTTACCTCCTGCAATGACGATGGCTGTGGAGAGATACCAAATCCTCCGACGTAAACTGTTTTATGCAGTATGGGGCGAGTAACATCAAGGAATTCGTCACTGTAGACAAAACAGAGCGCTGATTCAGCGGCAATATCGCGAAGATGTGGAAAATTCGCATTCACAAGTTGGCGAAATTTTTCTGTCGACAAATTCGTTTCAAGACGATGAAAATAAATTTCTCTCAACCATCTGAACAAATATGTCTTCATATTTACTATGCCATAGACAAATTTTTGGTCTCAGTTGCGGCGTTTCGTCCTTAAACGACTCTTTTTGATATTGTTTTCTCGACAATTTTGATTGCATAAGAAGCGCTTAAAACGTTGTCTGTTTTTTCCGTAACGCTAATGATCCATGAACATCACGTCTTCGGCGCATCGCTTCTATCGCAAAAGGAGGATGAAACCTTCCGAACAATCAAACTTCGATTCATTTAATCGGTAGAGAAAAAAGATGGCTATACATTGCTTTGAAAACATACGTTTGTTGTGATACACTACATGTCTGCATTCTCAACCGCTTGAATAACGTGCTAAGCGGTTACGAAGTGTGACTCTACTAGACTCGTAATGGCTTTCACCTTCATTCATTTAACTAACCAGTAAGCAGTGAATAAAGCAATCTTTTCTTGTTTAGTAGAGTGCTGATCGATATGGCCCGCCTACTGAAACGAATTTTTTAAAATTTCTTTTTTAATCTCTCAGCTTCAGGAAGTGGAAGCATCAAGAACACGAAGCGCTGCTAGCATAAATCGACAACAATATCCAGTGGTTGAGACGAAATCACAATTAGCATACAGATAGAAATTGAATGCTCGCTCCATGAATGACATACGAACACTTAAGTCAGCGTTCTCCGCAATTGGAACGTATGATAGTGGGGTCGGTACGCCTGCAATATCGCAAGCAAACGTTAATTTATCCGAATTTTCAACACATCTAATATTTTTCTGAACGCATATATAGAATGGTAAGTATAGTCAGCTATTAGCGCTTACTGAGAGCAGCTTGGTTTTTTCCTTAATGCGCTAATCATAACGTCAGGCTTGCGTCGACTTGAGGCAGAAAACAAAAACGTCGCTTATTACATCTGGCGTTGTCAGCTTGTGCTCCTTGTCAGTGATTGTTAAATAACAAACTCACACGAAGAAAATGTTCAAGTACGATCATTATAACGGAATATGTAGATAACACCTAAACGTATTGCACAATACTAGGAAACAAAATTTCTAGAAAGTCGCGAAGATGCTTTTTTCTAAGATGGATGATATACAAGTGCTAAAAAACAACTCTCACCAAGGAGATATCCAATAGACTCATAGATAGGCCCGGAAGATAACCATATATGAGTTGGTATACCTAAATAACGAATGATACCAGCACCGCATAAATCCAACTGTTCGCTGAATCCTACATCAAATTTATATTTGCGAAGTTGTTCGAGCTCATCTTTACGATGCAAAATCGCTGAAATCAATTCGAATTACATGCGCACAACTGTCTCACAATGAAACTCGAGAGTCGATTTTGGAGGACCACTCGCAAGTTCAATACGAGGGCTAATTGGGACAGCTGAAATATGCGAAAATTTTCAAATAAGTACATGGTGCTGAATTTGCAGTGACTCATAGCTATGCACACTACCATTTATCCAGAACTGTTAACTGCGGATCGCCTTCGTGATTTCGGCGTTCTTCATCCCGGAAATTCTGATGCACAAAAACTGAAGTTCAAATACGGCCAATCATAAAATCCGTTATAAGGGTTCTTTGTCCTTAATTTTCGAACCGAAAATTACGCCCCTCAAATAGCCTCAAAAACCGTGATGATGGATTGGACGTCTAATTATGTGTGATTCAAGCCAAGCTGAATCATTCTTCTTTGTTTTTGCTAACCGACGTAACTGTCTCACCGTAAACGAAACAAAATTGGGCCAAAAAATCATTACTTAGCTTAGCTAAACTTGGCTAAAGAAAAGAAAACGAATCGGCAAGGCAACTCAGCATGTGCTTATGACAGGCTTTCGCCCAGCGTCTGCCGGTATCAGGCACACGGGCTAGTCCAGCTGCGCGTTAAGCAAGCATTATTCTGTTCTAAATAGTTTTACCCCTCTTGGATGCGATTACACTGCAAGTCGACCAACTAGAACAAATGTAACTGTTATGCAATATGCCAAGCAGTTATCTAATAATCCGTTATTTCCAGCGTTGTTCTCGAAAAGAATCTGCGACAGTCAGCTAACAACGGATTGAGCTCAGTGGGTGGCGCTTGGCTTTTCGTACTTGTTACAACTTGTCAACATGTAGACTTGAGGAGCTGCCGACGAGAAGAGATGAGATGACGGCTCAAGGGGTGGAGAACGTACCCAAAGAATCGTTTACCTAACAGCACGTACACACACAAAACGCCATACAGCAAAGACCATGCCAAAGGCCTCGGTATTTATATACCGAGACATGAAGAGAAACAAATAAAAAACGACAAATGTCACTGGTGAGCAATAAGAGAAAAACGAACAGAAAACGATCGAACCGCTTTCACAATTGATCCGTTTCGCAACCAAGTGTCACCTTATGGCACGATCAATCTGTTTCGCAATTTAATGTCGCCTCGCAGCAGTACTGGGTGCTGTAGGGCACCATTGGAGTCCGTTTTTGAAGCTCTGCTCATGGGAGAAGAGGTTGAATGACGTTATGGAACTGTACATACGCTCGAATTTTGCTATAATAGCTCTGCACCACGGTTTTATCTCGTCATTGTCCTCAGAAAATTCATTTCGTCTCATCTTGCTACTGTGATTTCGGCTTTGAAGTTAATTTGAAAATCGCTTGACCAATAGATAGTAGAGCCACGCGATAAAAAAAATGCGATAAGTCTGCTCTATGACTAAGGAAAAAGAATTGATCGCAAATGATCACAAACGACTTTATGCCTCTAGGCAGTGCCAAACGAGACGTTGACTAGGTCATTCGCTTTGCATGCGATTAACGTTCTCACCGATCTAGCAACCAGCCAGTGTTAACCATTGCGAAAATAGAACATTTCATTGGATAGACATTAAGAGCTCAAGGATCCAGAGGAATCCGAGTTAAACAACTGAGTTCATCTCATTGCAGAGCATTTTTGTGCGCATACAACACGAATAAAGTAGTGTGAGCCGTGCCAATGATAATGGCAGATGTGTCTATTTTTGCTTGAGCGGATGGTCGACTAAAACAATCATTTAAACCGATTTCCATGAAAATTTCACAAATTTTACTGGGAATTCGCTTTCTTTTCCGAATTCCTTATAATTTTGTTCGAAAGGTTTGCGGTTTTTATCGTTGAAAAATATGGTAATATTAATATTTTCGAATCAGAGAACCTCGTAAAGTCTGATTACGACCCCTATTTTCAAAAAAACTCGTCAATTCTCACATAACTATGTTGAACAACTGTTATAGCTAGTATATCAGATAAAGTAAAGAGGCTACCTTCACACATATTAGAACAAGTGTATGCCCATCCTTCCATCTCCTGAAGAGCCCATATTTGCGATTCGAAGAAAGTGTCACTTATTCTCGCCAATAAATGAGCAAATGCATCGGAAATTGCCCTCATATAAATGGTTTTTGCTATTTGGGTTCCATTATAATCGGTCACTGCGTACTCCGGTATAAACATAACCTGAAAAAAAAAAAGCTCGGGTAATCCGATAACAACGATCAATGCTTGTAGTAAAGATGAAATGACCGAAACTAAATTGACTTCAAATCAGTATTACTAATAATGCACACTTCCTGAAACCATAAAAAAAACGGAAATAAAGGAAACCGTGACTATGGTATATTCCAGAAAGTCGGTTTTTTCTCGCATCCATATTGTTCGCCTCATGCCAGCAATATTTCAAAACTGTTAGGAATGTGAAGTAGCAATTTGCTAGCCGGCTTTTCAGCTATGATTTTCGGTTGCCTAAAGCTATACGCATTCATATTTTCTTTCACTCGTCGCTGGCTTAGCAGAATCGAAACCAGCTTTGCGTTGTTTGAACGGCCGATATTCTGCTGTTCAAAAATTGCTAAAAATTTCTGGAAAAGAACTATCACAAATTTTAAATACTTTTTGAGTGAACTTCGGCCAGAATAGCGCAGGAAGGATCAAATAGCGGCACGGCATCAGTGTCACCATGAGACCGACATTACTGCAATGGCCATTTCAGCCGTAAAAAACTTTCGTCACTGAACGTTCTCGGCGCTACGACGTTAATCTGCTTTTTGTAATCACCGACATTATAGAGGCATTTGGCGATGAATATACTCAGCGAAGTTTTCTCACCGTATATGTGATCCGAGCGGAAAGGTCCTGCAGCAAAAGTAACTTGGCAAAGAAATATTAGCAGAATCCAGGTAAGCAGTTACTTAAAAATCTTTTTGCTCAGATGGCTCACAGCAATCATAGGTGCTGAAGAGATTCTGATGGTCCTATGACAAAACAAGGAAAGTCGAAACGAATGTAATGCACGCCAATAAAGAATCATGATATTGATACTTACCACATTGTGTGCTGCTCTCGATAGGGTATCGGCAATTCGTCCATTCAACAACAGATGGCTTTTGCTATATGATGGGCTATAGATTAGTATATTTGCTCCACTAACTATAGTTACGATGAACGCGAACAATATCCTTCGTCTGATCCGCATTAAGGAAATCTATTCAAACTTCAGCATCAAAAATTGTTCTCAATAAACCTGTAATGGATTGGCGTATACAGAGTTATGCGCACAGTATGCGTCAGTGGAAGTGTGATTGAGGATCAAATATGGGTCATTTATGGGAGCCACATTTTCGATTTATTAATAAACGGACAACAACCGTAGCGAAAACCTCATTTTGGTTATTCAAAAAAATTTTTAATATGGTCACCAATTTTGGTCATCATCACCAAGCTAGACAAATTATCGGACAGATCGTTTATGTATAATATGAACAACAATGGGCCAAGACACTTCCCTGACGAACACCGCTGACTTGATGGCGATAGTCGGGGAAGGAATGCCCTACCGTCACGGCGAGGTGACGATTCATCAGGGAGCTTCCTAGCCACTTTAACAGTGAACCAGGAAAACTGCAAGCTTCTACCTTGTGCAGAAGCTAACTGTGGCAGACCATGTCGAAAGCCTAAGCATAGTCAATATATACTAAATCGGTTTGAAGTTTCTCATCGAGTGCACTAATCCAGTCACACATTGAGGTTGTTAATTGGGAAGTAGTTGATCGACCTGGCAAGAAGCCATACTGACCTGGGATAAATTGGATTGTTTTTAAAGAGGTGCTGAAGTAAATCACCCTTGAAAATAATCTCCATCAGCTTGCACACTGAGGACGTCAGACTAATCGGGCGGTGGTTCTGAACGCAGGCAGGAGGCGTCTGCTTTAGCAAAGGGCTGATTATAGCGGTCTTCCAGGAGGACAGGAGTGAGCAGCAGGAGATAATTCTGTCAAAACTTGAGCTCAATGGAACAGCGATAGTGTTAGCGGTGTGTTTGATGATATAAGAAGGTATTCCATCGGAAGTAAGCGAGATATTGTTGCTGAACTTATGAATGGCTTTTCTCACAGATTGCTGTACACTCACATTCACCGCTGACATTTGTTGTTTTTTTCTAAGTGGGAATTCTGGCAGAAAATTGTCATCTCTCTTAAAGATTTGACAGAAGAACTCTGCGAACATATCACACTTAACGCCGTCGTCTATGACGTTGCATGAATTCTTATCTTTAAACACGCTTATATCTTGCCGGACGTTTAAGTTTCCCTGACTTGATATTCTCAGAACATACCAAACGCTTTTCTTGATTTTGCAAACTGCTGATAAGCCTGATGGAAATCTCTAGCACACTTTGAAAATGCCTCTTGCCCACCTGGCTTGTGACGATCCAGCCACAAAAAGTGTTCTTTGGCTGCCATTCGCCATAAGTATTTGGTCAGGGATGGGGTGATTCTCTTCACTTTTGCTAATAGGATGCAAACACCAGCAATAACATTCAGCAACTCGATGAAACGTACACACATCGCCTCGATATTCAAAAATTCAAAGAAATATATATTCCAGTCGATACTTGAGAGCACAGCATTAGCCTTCATCCAGTCACCGCTTCTAAAATCTCGGTAAGTTTGAGGCGAGGGAACTGCCCGTTTAACCATTACTTCAAAATATACGCTTGCTTGGTCGCTTGTGGAGAAGTGTTCGCCTATGAGCGCTTCGTTTATCAAATCATTAGTGAGGATAAGGTCAAGCATGTTGTCTTGACGAGTTGCGCCGTTAACCAATTGTCGCACATCGAACTGACGGATGAATGCCTCAAGTGAACCCAAAAAGTGTATAACGCCTCACCGATTTGTGAAAACGAAGCGTTCTGGAAAAAAAATTTGTGGCTTGCTTCGAAAATTTTATGCCATTTTTGGTAGAATGGCTTGAGAAAGGATGAGGGATAAGAAAAAACAACTGGTAAACCAAACGAAATTTGAATTGCTAACATCGCGAGTGAAGTGAAACAGAATCTTACTCTTCATGCAATCATTTCTGTGCTATTGACCAAACATATCCATCTGTGGTATTGGTCCGAGCAGATCAATGTTCGCAACGCTTTTTACGCGTAAACGCACCTGTCTAACATTGCTACCAAGTCAACGGGAATATATGAAAATTGAATTGAGCACAAATCAGCCAACGTGAGCAAAAATAGCCATTTGAAAATGATTCGGAACTATTGTCAAATAGTAATACAATTACCAGTTAGCACTCTTCAGACTGATGGAATGTAAGAATAACACTGAAAGATTACGTAAACTTTCATAACAGCTCAATGAAACGCATATTTCATCGATTTAATTAATATACAAGCAGTAGAGCTGAATTGTAATCGAGGTTAACAAGAAGAGGAAGAAACTTTCGTTTGAACGTAAACAATACAATTAAGACAATAAGACATGAGCAATTTGGTTACTCATAACAGTCGCGTCATATGACATGGATAATGGCACTAGCAAAGAAAGAGAAAGTGACAAGTACTGGAATGCGCAGACAATTAATTTTAACAGGCGCACTACAGAATACATCATTATTGTTCGTATGGAAATCTTTTTCCTTTTTCTTTTCCCATTGGCCACAACAATTATTTCCACAAAGTTTTGGCCATAACAAATTTCAAAACAGCACAATGATATGTCATGATGGATTTAGAATGATTGGAACAAGACGGTGAACAGCGAAACAAAAATGAAGAGTTGAACAGTGGAAGAACGAGTTGAAATTAATACGTAAGTATGCATTGAAGTTGCGCTTTACAATGAAAAACTGGAAAGGAAAATCACTTAACGACCGGCATCGAACAGTTGTCGTCATCGAGTGCTACAAACGTCATTTAAGTTAGGCAAGTCTTGAGAAGAGGTGATGAAGCGATGCAATTGCTTAATCCTCTGAATGCTTCTCAGGAAGTGGTGAGAGGAGTTTTATGGCGAACAGCATATGTCAACGTTGAAAGAACGTGCATTAAAGTGATCAAGGTGTACCAAAAAGTGGAGTTTCGTTTTGAATGAACCACTCGGGTCGATAGTTCATAGTTTAGATTTCATTATTTGAAAAGGAAAAGCAAGGACTGTGCAAAAAGAACACGCCATATTAGCTCATGGAATGTAGGCTTTATTTTGCAAGAGGTGTCCAAAAGAGGAGCAATTCCTCGGTGATGTGAAGACTCAGG
The DNA here is from genome assembly GCA_000803305.1 of Toxocara canis. Taxonomy (NCBI): domain Eukaryota; kingdom Metazoa; phylum Nematoda; class Chromadorea; order Rhabditida; family Toxocaridae; genus Toxocara; species Toxocara canis. Next base: position 238,995 of record JPKZ01016568.1, on the reverse strand, counting down.
ATGTTTATGCACAGACGAAGGCAAAAAAAAGCAATGCTAAAATTATAATAGCCAACAAACGGTAGAGGAAATAATAAAAAATAACAAGTATAATAATGCCGTATTAGTTCAGTGCTGTCAATCAGTTTGGGAAATTTGCTGTGAAAATGGTCTCCCATTGACTACATGAGAAGAGAATTTTTGAAGACGTTCCGAGAAGTGATCTTTGACTAATGAGAGCTTTATTCCAAAAGTATGGCTGTTTTTTTATTTGTGGGGAGGGGACATACCGTAACTCGAATTTAGTGAGTCGTTCATGCGGTTTTTTTGGACAATTTCTCCCATTATTTCTTTTTTTCGCAGACCATTTATTTATGCTCAGCCTCATTCTGTAGAAAAGGTGCAGGAACATTCTCGTCGAATCAGTAATAAACGGATTCTGAAACTGAAATTTTACAAAGCAATGCACCAGGAAGCTAATAGTGAGCTGGACGCTCTCATAGCAGACATGTTTATAGCGAAAACAACAGACGTTGACGGTAGGACACATTACTCGTTTGGGTCGTGACCCGCTGTCGCTGATAAGAGTCAACAGGTGCACTGCAAATGATTAAGGTGCCAAAGCACTGATCAACCTAGTCAGCCATTGGTATTATCAAGTTTGAATGGCTGATACTACGTTTTCGTTGGTATAAACCACTTAATCCCACTTTAAAACCATCAAAATTTAAGTCATGAGCTTTAATAGCTATAATCTACACGCTTGCAAGTCATCCAAATTTCAAAACAGTTCATCGACTATGGCCGGAAAAAATGCCTCCTTTGTTGGATGAAAAAAATTCCTTACATTTTTACGATCGCTATATAGTGCATAGTCGGGCAGCACATTCGACCCATCAGGTAACAGACAAATAAATCTTTAGCTTAAAAAGACGAATTGAATTTTCGTTATTTAAGAGTGGTTGGTGGGACAGGTTGGTTTAATGAGTCTATCGGTATGTTCCACGGCATGCACATGATGGGATGAGATAGTCGTGCTATCACGGAAACAAGTTCTTTGCCATTTGTAGTATCGAATGATTGTTGTCAGTATAAAGTAAAAATTCTACTGGATAGTTGTCGAATCGGCATTTCAGTAGATCGTAGGGCAACATTTTCCAATTTTTCGCTAATAGCTCACAAAATTTTGCTATGAAATCTAGCAGAAATTTGTTCAGAGTGATTCTCGAGTAGATTTCTCGTAATGAGTGCGTTCACTATTTGCCCTATCCACTTGATCGATGCTGAAAGACGAAAAAAAAGGGTACGAACACACAGCAACGAGGAGGAAGTAGCAGAAAAAACGTTCACTGTTGAGCCGAAACGTCGTCACATGCACATCGTTCGTTCCAAATTTTAAACGTTCGCCTTTTTTTGCTGTTTTTTTTGAAAAGTTTTGCTTACTATGCACATTCTCGATGTGTACTTCTCGTTGGTTTTGTGTGTTGATCATCTACTTCTCGTATGTTTGAATTTATACTAGTTATTGCCTATTGTACATTACTCCAAGACTCGTTTTGAGCAGAATTCGCCTAACTGCTAATACGACTTGGCCACACTTTGCTGGAAGCAACATTTTACCGTTTCCGACATCAGCTGTTTCTGTTGTATGGCGCAATGGCCGACGAGAAACGCTACTAGTATAATATCATCTCTTCTGATCGAATGTGGTAAACAAAGCGAAACAATGAACGAGGAAACACAAATATTGAATAATACAATCGCAGCGAACTTTTCTCCTAAGCAAAAGCATAAATCAACTCTTAACGAGTTGCCGTCTTATATTGAAGGCGTGAAAATCATATTTTATCCATCTTTGTGCATGGGTGGTTTGCTTTCTTCTATCATAATGCTTGCTTGGCAAACGAGCACAACAATGCATCACCGTTGAGGACTAGTGAGCGTAATGAGTGCAGTGCGAAATTCGATGAACAAAAGTGATTAGGAAGAGGTCATGTATGAAAAGAGTCTCATGCCTTCGTAGTTCTAAGAATAAAAATGTGCTCGAATCAGTGCCACTCTAATTGTGACAATAACAACTGATTTGAATTGGCAAACATTAACGCGCCGACATCCGTATCACTACGGAAGGGACGAAACGGCTTCTTGAGGCTTATCCAGTTTCCAGCATAGTTTCACTCCGTTTTCTTAGTGAGATCAACTCCTCGTTTGCAAAAGATTGCTATGGTTCGCTTGATGAGGAAAATCAATGTCATCAGCGGAGTGAAGAGTAGAAACAGTACGACAGCGAATATGTCGATACCAAAGTATTTGATGAAATTGAGCTTGGCGCCCTCGACCTGAAGTTCAGGAAGCGATCCATATTTTGCAACAAACTCCGTCCATTTAACGAGTTGCTCTTCCGGCTTATTTGGTTTGTTGCGAATCACAGCCGACAAACGACGTGCTGCCTTATGATATCTGAAATCAAGAACAGGATTTTTGTTCACTTCAAGTGTTCTGATCCGAGATAGTGATGGGAATGTCTAGCGGAGTGAAAAGCTGCGCTATAAGCGGTCAAGCCGTTCAAAAGTAATAAGACCGACAAAACCGTACTCTCGAATGCTTTGGCCGCTGCTACGCATCGCAACTGGAAGTGAGACAGAAAAGAGTTTTAATTTTGCGCCAATTAGAATCAAAAGCTTAGCAAACTCAGGAGAATTGCGTTATTCGCCTTCATGAGCTGACGTGCGGCCTCTGCTTGGAGTGATCAGGCAACAGTTTCTGTTCACTGAGAAGAATTCGTAGGCTGCCGTTACAAAACCAAACAAAATCATACTTTTCATTTCCCAGAAGTTCCTTGAGAGCGCCCTTGAGATGCGCATAGTCTAATTCGTATTTCTCTAAGCTGAGCCCAATACCTCGCGCTTGTGCGGCTTTCGCATTGTGATATTGGTCACCGAAGAATGGTATAACGAGTAATGGTACACCGCGAATTACTGCCTCCAACATTCCGTTTAGGCCGCCATGCATGATGAATAATCTCAATCGCCCATGACCTGCAATTATAATACCATTTTTGCGCTAAGCTTACGTCTTTCATCCGCTACAGTCAAGTGGATGCGTCGCTTGCATTTTTGCCACCCTAGAAACTCGCAAAAACATCGGTCACCTTTGTGGTTTCAAAACTATTCTTTTAGCCATTTCAGCTTTACTGAATCTTTGCCTAAAATCGAGTTATTCGACAGTCTGTTGCGTCACAGGTGTACCGTTCTACGCATCACATATTTCAAACAAAATTGAGGAAATATGCTTTTGTCCTTAAGGTGGCTTGTCAAAATTTAATATTAATGAACAACTTTGAAGTTTTTAGAGCCCAAAATTTGTCAGCATATAAATTATTGTGATCAAAACGGAACTCATTGTTCGATCAAAGCGTAGCGAATGATAGAAAAGACTGAGCAGAGCAACGAACCGAGCATATCCGATTGTGGTATCCATCCTACGAGGTCAATATTATGTATGTTCATATCGATAAGTAATTGGCGAGTATCGTTGTCATCGTCATCAGCTCGTATCAGAAAGTGATAATCGATGAATTCGGCGAACACTGAAAGTACGTTTTGTTCTTAGAACTTTTCCAACAGCCGATTCATATATAATCGTATCTGAGGAAGAATATCAGGAAAAACATCGTCGTTTCTTAACATGAACGCTTGTTTTTGCGCGCTATCTTTGTGAATCGCTCGTTCACTTAATTTGGTTGTACACTGTTTTCGAGCCACGAACGTATCAATTTCCGAAGTAACAAATGTGAAACAGAATATCGTGAGTCTAGACTTTCAGTTAAGGGTTTTGGTTTTTCACATTTGGAAAAATGGTCCATTTGAAGCATTCGTCCAAGGTTGACGGTCTGAAATGCCTTCCCCAAAAGTTGCCTTCTCATTGAGTGCTCCTTTCGAGTTAAATGTAATTCCTCTATTAATTTTTAATTTCTCGGAGTTTTTAGAATAATTTTTATAATAAAGTTAAATTTTCAATCATTATGTATTTTTTAGAATAATTTTAAAGTTTGTATTTCAAACTTGTTTCGAATTTCCGAAGTACTGAAGTGGAACGCTAGGCATGAACTGAAAAGCGATTGTATAAGGATTTGGTGAGTGATGAAGTAGTGAAGGCAATGTTGAACTGAAAGGCTCGCCTCTGAGAATATCGACGCGTATTTCCATCGGAATACTAGATGACGGTACGAGGGTACCAAAAGACATCAAAACAACTCCATTTTTACCTTTCGACATCAAAGACTCGAATGACTGTAAAAAAAGAAGAACTAGCACCATGGGTTTTTATTCAACGATCACCGTAGAATGCGAGGGTGAACATGGAAAATGAAAACATTGTAGAAGTTGTGGTAGTTTAAACGTGTTCCCCGGGAGGTGACACATTACGCGTTTGTTGTTAAGAACTTAGCGACTCATCTTTGAAAAAAACTGTGAATGCAAAAAGAAAGTGAAAAATTTTCGGGAACGAAATTTGTTTACATTTTTATATAGTTTAATTGCTGCCAAAAACAATTTATAGCGTCAGACATCGTTTAATAAACCTTTATTTTCGGCGACGAATATTAATTCCTTTTGAAACGAAAACAGATTGCATTTTTTTGAAGAAACATAAACGCAACAAAAAATGGCGTCATCGGAAACGCGTAAACTAAATTTCAGTAAAGAATAGCGGTAACCTGTGCCAATGGAGAAGAGTGAAGAGGAATGCCAATGCCACCAACATAAATAATCTTATGTAATATCGGCCGAGCTAAGTCCAAAAATTCATCATTGTTCACAAAACAGAGAGCTGAATCAGCAGCCACATCGTTGAGATGCGGGAACTCTGGGTCCATCTTTCGGAATACTTGAGTTTGTAAATGTGCTGCATATCGATGTACACAGACCTCTTGCAACCACCTTAAAGTTTCGCAAAAATAGCACTCCTTTCGGTCAATAATGCCATCTAATCCAAATTCGGAGTACCATGGTGGCATTGGTGCTACATTAATACACTGGACCTCAAGGAGAGACGTAAAGTGAACGAAGGCGTTCGAACGGAGGGGGAGGGAAGGAAGCGCGTTATGATGCGTACGTTTTCACAGCATTCCAATAAATTATTAAATGGTTGCTTTCTCTGAGATTTTCCATCATCCATCGTCTGTAGGATGGCACCACGGTTGTATGCAGTAGCGGCATTAACGGCACTAACGGTTAATAACGGTTGGGATACTTCTCGGTATGATAATGGTATACGTTTATGGCAACGACATAAAATAGCACTTGACATTAAATAGGGCATGAAGTTTTTCGACTGGCTTCGAAACCAATTAATATGCCCAGTCCTCTAACGATACTGATGAATACTAACTCGAACCCCAAGGTTTTTGAAACTATTCTGGTCTGATGAGGGGGGTTTTCACAACGAATATCATACCAGCTGTCATCACGCATTCCTACTGCTTCGAGGTAAAAGTCAGGGTTTCTAGCTGATACACTGCCCTTAACAAGCAGAAACCTTAATTATGCTCCTGTTGTGCACTTGCGCACTGTTACTTAGATGTGTGGAGCCCTCGAGGCGAGGCGTGCAACGGAGACCGATTCCACCGCCGAATGCATTTGCGATTCCTTCCTGGGCTTGCAAATAGGGCAGCGACGGACTACTCGGCATGTAAGACATCACAACCTCCACCCTCCTCTGCTTACTGAAGGAATTGTCGAACAAGGGTTATTTCAAGGCATTCAGATTCCTTTCTAATTATATGCGAATTCCTCAGGCTAACATAATAGCGGCATCGCTAATTTCGCTAGCCCCCCCCCCCCTCTCCTCCACTCTTTGCCTCCCTCCCTCCCTTCCCTTCCACTCCCCCTCTTCCTCCTCACTAGCACCGTTGCAAATACACCTTGCATGATTTATAGTGGAAGTGATAAAGAATAATATCTAGTTGAATGACGTAGCTAATTTATGGCGAAGTTGCCCAAGAGAGATTTTGTTCATTTGTCAGGGGACCCAAAAACATCCTATCATTCAGTAAAATTTAAATACAACTTAGATGAGCGTTTCTCTATATCAAAAAGTTGTATTATAACCTAATTGGATGTTTTTCTATTCAAAGAATTATATTATAGCATATTTAAATGTTTGTCGTTACTAAGGAATGATATTATAGCATCGCTGAATATTTCTCTGAACCAAGGAGTCGGCTTCAGAAAGCGCATTTCATTTTGCAAAAACAAAAAATCAACATTCTTTGGTTGGGAGCTAAGGTTCTACGAAACAATAGATTTAGGAAAACCTACAAAAACATATTGTATGCTCTTTCTGTGAACGACATATCGCTACCTAGACCTGACTCCTCGACCACGGGCACATATGAGAGTGGAGTGGGTACTCCTGCAAAACAGTTTTAATTAACCCTCATGAACAACACTCCTAAGGGTTAGCTTGATCACTCAGAATTTATTCCATGAAAGACGGTTTTTTAAATTTTCAAATGCTCACTGATCTTTTGGAAGACCATTTTATGATGCTTATGGAATGATGCTCGCAACTAAAGGACCGCTGCTAAAAAAGAAGAACATAGCCTGATGAGATGTGATAATTGAGTATTTTCGCCACTTTCTCTTTCGGTCGAATCGCCGACCAATGGGCATCCTATATTTCTTTTTTTTTTGAAAATTATCTTCTTGTATCGCCGTGAGGTGAGCGATTTCTACAGAGCGGTGCATGATATAAGGGCATTTAGTACACTCGACGAATTAATAGTAAAAAGATTATTTGTTAAACATTCTGACGGCATTACTACGTTTGTCGACTGCTATCAAAACTGAGAAACGTTGGTCAGAAATTCTGAAAGCTCTTACCAAGGGTGTACGTAGTAGGTACCGTCAGTGAACACGACGAAACCCAAATATGATTCTGTATTCCCAAATATCGAATAAGACCAAGCCCGCAAACTTCGATTTGCTCGCTGAATGCGACATCGAATTTGAAGGAACGAAGATGGTCAAGCACGTCTTTGCGCCGAAGAACTGCTTAAATTCTTTTTTTGAACAAAAAAAGATAAGTGCATTCAAAAAAACGAATGACTCCTAATAGAGCAATTTCGGTGGGCCAACCAGTGTCACATGTGCTCTATATTGAGAAATAGCATGGGAGGATGGATAGCCAATTTTAAAATGAACATGCGCTTGAAGCTGTTCAGTTCATAATACGATGAAAGTGATTATTTTTTCCGATATTCGTTCATCAATACGATTGGACCCTCATCACCGCCGAACCAATTGTGATATTGTGTCTTCTTGTTACGACTCATCTCAGCCCCTCTCCTTAAACCTCCTCCTTATTGCAAACGATCGTGGCATTCAGGCATGCTCTCAATTTAGTTTACTTTCGCTTTCCTGCTCTTCGAATGCAATAAGACTGGAAAGGTTTAGCAGCAGTCAATGATAACGTCGCATGTTGCCTAGCAAAGATGTTACTGGCAAGCCGAACTGGAACCTGTACATTTTTGTAGTCCAGGCGGGTGATCTACCATTGAGCTATTGCAAGCCGACCTTAGCCAGCACTATTTGCGTACTTGCCCGAAAAGCAGAATGCTTTGTGTTCAAGTCCTGACTGACGACAGTTTTTACACTCACCCCCATGGTTGCCGTTGCTTCTCAACTATACTAAAATGAATTTTATCACTAAGCGTTAAAAAGGCACTGGTAGAAAACATCAACAGGCGCCGAAGAACTGGGCTAGCGAAACCTTGAGCCAAAAGTTAGCGCTCGAAGAAATTATGTATGGAGGTGGAAAGGTGAAGAAAAAAGAGGGAGAGGTTATGAACATACCAGTTTTCAAGCTCTTTCGCAGCATTCATGATTTGAATTTAGTTGCTCCAGAACGATTCTAGAGTACTTGCTATTAAGCATCAACAGTAGTTTGATCTAACTAGGCTCTGGCCTGGACGCTTTTTGCGGTAAATAAATGAATACATAATTGTTTACAATTGGCAAAATTCCATGATAATTTGAAGGTCACCACTTCAAGTAAAAGTTGCAGATGGTCAAACAGTTCTTGTATTTTTGCAGGAATTTTTCTCGAATTTACACAGAAAGTAGAGCTAATATAAACGAGAAAATTTGAAAAAAATCTTTGTGGACGAGGGCAAATGTTTCGGTCTTCCTTTCTTCCTGCTTTGCTACGAAGTAAGCCATTGGAAGCAGTAAAAAAGCCTGAACGCAACTAAGGTTGGCAGTAAATGTAGTAGTTACCTTCACAAACAACTGCTGATTTTCGTGACCACTTCAACTTAGTCCGAATTGTAATCGTTTGTTGCTTAAAGAAAGCGGCAGCGAATTCTTCAATTTCATCTGCATAGTCGTCATAGACATTTGCTATTCTGATCACTTTCGCATGTTTTGTTCCGTTGAATTTGGTTCGCTCATATTCCGGTATGAGCATCACCTCAAGTACAACAAGCTCTATCTCTTTGTATGAGCGTTCGGAAGAGCTCGTTTATATTCATTGTTCGTTTCGAATATTCCTATACGCATAGTGCATAAATGTTAGACATTGCCTTTTCTAATGCAGTTCTGCACAATTACAGGCGGCAGAAAAAGTAATAAGGGCTTAAGCGTTTCTCCGTACTCTTACTCCTTGACTGTTACAGCATAAAATTATAATCCTTTACTTAAGCGCATCTGAAACCATTCTTCTTAGAGAACTAACCGATGGAACAATAAATGAATGAATGACTTAATGTGGATTTGCTGAAGGTTAGTTTGACCTGCGACTTCTACAAGATTTTGTAAGCGAAGCACCACGCTAACTTGTGATTTCCCGAGTTTTCTAAATGCCAATGAGAATATCACTTCCGGTTCTACTCACAAAAAAATTGGGAATTGTTGCTGTTTTCGTTATCGAGACAGCCAAAATTCGTTGTATTACGAAAATTTTCCCATATTTTTCTCCTGCTAATGCATTCGGCATGTGTATTTTCCACTCATTAAATTTATATGCGAAAAAGCAACATACAAGAAGAAATATGTATAAAATGAAAACTTTATTCGCTATGAAAAATCACTACTATGGAGATCGTGCCAATATGCAACTCGATCGGATTGTAAATTCAGCGCTGTAAATGTTTAACTCAAAACGTAATATGGTATTTTTTTAAAGTTACTTGTCGCAAAACGATCATTCCTTAGTGGCTCGACAATACATTTTCTATGATGCCCATAAATCAAGTTTAACTTTCTTTGTTTATGATTTATTGAAATCCGGAATTGACGTAATCACTCGATTTTGATGCCCTAAGCTCAAGTTGCCATCTATAGGGGTGAATCCAAATAAGCCTCGCTTACGACGTTGTGTCCAGCGTTCGATAAAACATCTGCTATTCGTCCATTTGATATAAGATGACTTTTGCTATACGATGGGCTATAGATCAGTATGTTGGCCGCATTAGCGAACGAATAAACACATAATAGTTGGAGGCAACTCGTAAAGCTCATCGAACTTCTCGTAGAAATGATCTGAAAAGGAATGACGATTTTCGTAGTTGTAGCGCATTTTTTAGGGAGTGTTTTTTTTTACCTCGTCACAGTAAAGTTAGCTCGTAAAAGTGCATTATGAATAGTTCATGAACGAGACTCTCGTTCGATTTAATCTGTTGTTTTCTCACTATTCAATCGATCATCGGTGACACTTTTACACCGAAGAACATTTTTGCTTTCTATACTTTCCAAAATGCGATTCGAAAGTACAGGAATGAAAGGACGTTATAGAAGGATATTTGAAATAGTTTCTGTCAAACGATACGGCACAACCTTCATATCGATCAGTGCTATAGTGTTGTCGTTGCTTAACAGTGCAATCCGATATCGTCGGTTACTTCTGGAAGATTATTAAGTATCCAACCAGTAAACCACTTGAAATTAGAGCTCGGCAGTCAAACTTATGAGTCCACTACTAACTGGTGGCAAATATCATATGAATCGTCATGAAACAGCAGAACAGAAGAAAACATTTTTAGAACATGCCTTCCGAGCTATTTGGGAGTTTGTGGCCAATTAACTGAAAAAAAAAATTTGCTTGCCAAAATCATGTAAGCCAAAATTTATGCTTGTTTCGCCAGACTTTTTTTCGAAAATTTCTGATCACTCAGTTCACTCAGTTGGAGATAATCTAAATTTCTATATTTCGACTTTCCATTCCAAACATGAACTAGAAGTTTTTGCTTGGCTGTATTCGTTTTAATTCGAAGAATTTTCGGTCATTTTTTCTTTCGCCCAATTAGAAGTTTCTTCCCGTTGCCAGATGGTATTGTTTCCCCGATTTGATTTGCTTTCGCAGTTTTTCACCTCATATCTGTTAGCATAAGAATGGTCGATTTATTACTAAGCTATTGAGTGATTACGAAAATTTTTCTTCATGATCAATCTCTTCTTATATGTGAAATTTTAATTTTGTTAGCAATACGTTGTTAAAAACAGATTACTACGAATGACAATTTATCGTTTTATTTAAAAATTCTCCGTGAAACAATATGGTAATTACGTCTGTATGAGACATTGGCGCTGCTAATTGTTTTCAGTCGAATATAAATGATACTTCCAATTAGTGTGCCTCTTCCCACCTCCCCATACAGTACTGTCAATGACAAATCGCATAACGCGTGGTCGCATGGTTTTCATGCCGACTTATCGCAAGGACCGAGTGTTAACCATCAAAAAAATAAAGCAGTTATTTGTTAACCATCAAACCATCAATACCATTTAACCATCAATAACCATCAAAATATGTCACCACTAAGAAGTTCAGTGTTCTATCGAGTGATTCAACGCTGCTCGAATATATTCCCAGTTAAAAATTGTTTCACAAACCTCAACTTGATGTGAAAGTATTATTTAATGCCGAGTTATATCATTCTATAAAAATTTGTGGAAAGAAAGAACAGAGAAAGAAAGAGGAAAGAGTAAAAATAAAGGAATAGAAGCACAGTGGAACAACCAACGATAAATAAATCATAAATCAATGAGTGTTGCAACAACGCAATTCGAGTCAAGTAGTGAACTGAATGAGAGTTTGCTCTCGAATAGCGTGTTGCTGTAGTCCATTCAACGGATTAACAACTCGAGAACGACTATTTGCACTTGGTAACAAAAACGTTCATAACTGCATCTGCCATCGAATGGAAAACTTGGTAAACAAATGTCCGGTTGGCGTTCAAATGACGCAACTCTGAAAAAACAAGTTTGAGTTTCTCGATTTGCTATTATTTTCAAATGGTATTATACAACAAGCGAAAAAAAACTCGCTTATGAGAAAGACCTCTACTATTCTCAGAGCACATTCACATTACGTACATCGAAAGATTAGGACACGAGGAAAACAGTATTCAACAAATGGACGAGCATAAACGATGAAAACCCTTAAACAGCATGCATAGACGATTCGATCGCAAAATGAAAAGAACGATATTGGCCTTCCGATTTAGCCAATGAAGTAAAGTGACAAGTTCGTTCGGAGGAACCGCAGATTTTCATAAATGTTCACTCTTAAATGTTGTATGCGATGCAATATACTACGAACATTGTCGTACATCGCGCCATAGGATTAGTGTGTAAAACAGAACCGTATCCAGCAGACAGCTGCTGTATCTGTCATTTTGATACTCATGAAACGATATTTCCAGTACTTACCGGTAGCAACGGTGAACTCGAAACATTACGATTTTGTTAGTTACTGTAGGACGAGTAAGAATTATATTGAGGATTAGAAAAAAAATAAAAACAACTGAAGTAGGGCTTGGCAATGAACCTTAAGAGACTCACTTCAAAAGTGGCTCTTTCATAGTTGAATAAGAATACACCAATGCTGCGTACGATTTGTAGGAGAATAAAATGTAATTCAGCTTAATAATCATTCACAAACACGGTAATGAGAGGGCTTTTATCAAAGTTTTCTCAATCAGGCTTACTCAAAAGTTATTTGAGAAATTAAGGTGTACTATGTACTCACTAGTGCACTCTTTCGCTTTTAGACCAGAAACGAATGAGATAATGCAATGAGCATTTGTGAACCGATGGAAGGTTCGCGTGCGAAACCGAACCGAACATCAAAAATAAGCGAGTGTTGTTCAACTTGAGTACCATGTATCCTTCTACGTTTCGAAATCTGTCAATTTGCGTATATTACTGGTGAGCGATACAAGACTATTGTTCGTAGCAGTGTTGCAGATATTTTTTTTTGATACAAAGGAATTGTCCCAAATTGATGGTACCTCCTCGGGAAAGAATGATTTGCTATGGATGACAGATAAATGGTAGGCATTCATAGTGGGCGCTTTATAGAAATATCGCAATGTAGTTATGATTATTCGAAACGTGCAAAACATTGCTGAGCAACGACAAGATAGCTTGCTGAAAAGATAACGGCATTTCGCTAATGCAGCAAAATGTTCGTCATCGCCGGTAAGGCTCATATATCGCAAATGAGGAGACTCCGCTGAATTGTTCATTCGGTGCTGTATACTTTTTGTTATCGTCATAGTGAATCTTTCCTTCGGGGTCTTTAAGAGAGAACACTTGCAGTCGACTGCAACTTCTTCTTCACCTACCGATAAAATGTATTCACATTTTCACCCTTTGAGTAACCCATGACAGTTTTGTAATTCCGACAGTCATGCGGCATTCGCACAGCTTGTCTTTAGTCGTTTGAACTCCGTGTTATTCTCACTTTTTATGCACTTGTTGCTATTTAAGTCGAACAGTTGTTGAATTTGAATATGACATTTCGTCCTGCCAGGTATGCAGAGAAACTTGGCAAGAAAAAAATATCATCATGAGCAATCGCATTTAATAGTAAGGCTTATAGTGGAAACAAGTTTGCCATATCATTCGTCTATGGTTGACGCATAAAGTGCAGAAAGCTAATCAACATTTGCATGCATGGAGCTTATAGGAGGAAAATCCAACGATGAATGTTTAGATAGTAGATACCTTCTCGAAAATGCTTTGGGAGATTAAAGAAGACTGCAAAATGATGGCTTTTAGGGTTCGCAAACAGCAGCATGTACAGCAGCATCACTAGCACTTCAAAATGCACAATCTAGAACGCAGTTCTCAAGAGTGGATGAGCTTTGCGTAGGACCTTAAAAGTGCGAACGGGCAAACTGCAGGAGGAGCGGGGGGGGGGGATTGTCCCAAGAACCTGACACGCGGGCAGGAAGGGGGTCTACCTCATGAAACTCTGCGGTAGAACAGCTACGGAAATTACTGCGTTAGGGATGATCTTATTTCTACGAATGGAACTGAATCAACCGAGTGAGAGCCAAAAATTTTGAAATGCAAAGATCAGAAGAATTCTTGCGCAAAATATTAGCATGATCCTTTGTAACCTCGCTTATCTGTATAGCACCTCGCGTCATAAAAATTAACTAAAATAACAATGATAATGAAAGTGAGTGTATGTGCATTTAAAACGTCATAGAATCGCTCGAACATACTGACATCTGCAAAAAGCGAAGATAGCAAGAATAGCGTTTTCGTTGACATTTTGTGTCTATTTGAAGTCATACGATAATTTGTCAGCTAAAACAAATCATGAGTGTCGTAGAAGGCACTCTAAAGCGAGAACGTCGTCGAACGTGAAATGAATGAGAAAGAAATTGCAGCTCAAGACACGTTTAGGTTGACTTGATAAGCGTTACAGCCGTTGCATAATAGTGTGATTCGTTATCACGCCAGCAACGATGATGACTTCTTTGGCTACATGGCAGAATCGGGTGACTACGATCCTCTCCACGATGTCATTACTTTAGCAAACGATCATGTTATGTCACCATTTAATAAGCTGGCCATTTGTCGGAAGCCAGTGCAGTTAGCATTACGAAATTTAGAATGTATGACATCTGCCGGTTGGCGCAAGAATGATTAATTATTACAAGGAGATTTGCAGGGGCAGTTGAATCACTTTGAGCTCTCATCACTGATCATCATTTCACGAATTCGGCTGGTCTACTTCGCAAACGGCTTGCCAAAGCGCATATTTTGCTAGCGTCAGGCACACATTCTCGGTCGTTACGTCTGTGACGGCCGTTTCCCTATCCGCAACCTGGGGAAGCGCCAGATGGCTCCGAGCTGAGCGCACTGGAAGGTAAAAGCAGACTTATTCCATTCAACTATTGTGCTCGCATTGTTGTATGGTGCCGAATGTTGGCCGATAGCCAAAGCTGTTGATGATAAGCTAGGTGTAACGCAGAGGTTAATGGAACGCAGAATATGTCAAATATCACTTCGTGATCATGCCACTTCTGACAAAATTCGGCGACGTACTGGTTTCACTGACGACGTCGTCCAGGAAATGTATAAACATAAACGTGAATGGACCGGTCATGAAGCACGTATAAAAGACAGTAGATGGACCACCCGGCTCACATGCTGGGACCCACTCGACCGAAAGAGGCCTCGAGGTAGGCCAAAAACGAGGTGGGCCGACCCGATGGTGAAGCTGTTTGGTCAGCGGTGGATGCGGCGTGCACAGGACCGGAAGAGTTGGAGCGAAGTCGACTTGCGCGGTTGGAGAATGCCGCGAGGGCGAGTCGGATCAAGGTGGTCAAGGTGATCAAGTATCGTCAAGCAATGCGAGAACTTGACGATTTGATTGCAGCTTCCCAAGAACATGAAACTACGGCCATTGAAAACAAAGCTAAATGCTATGGAATGCCGGGAAGCTTATATCAATCTTTCGCTTTTCTTTGAATTTTTATTCAGTGAACTTTCTACCTTCTCTACGAACCTACTAAGCACTCTGTTTTGATACTGTGCAGCAAATATTTCCGGTGATTTTTTTTCAAGTACCTTCCGATGATAATGTTTTGAGACGAATGCAGAATGTCAATAATTCTCCTAGAAATTCGCATGCGTTAGTTGGCGTCTAAATGACAACAATTAACTTCGTGGATTTCTCGAATTCTTATTTTCCTTCAGCCACGCTCCCTGCCACCCCCTCCTCCCATCCCGAAATTGCTCTGATTCTTCTCACCAAAGTCGATGTTCTGCTAGCTCCAGTGTTTTTTTCCCAAAACAACAAAACAAGAAAAACAAGAGTTTTTGACAAAGGTGGTCAAAAGTGTTTGATAACTTTTCAACACAGACAAAAAGAAGGATTTTAGATTTATTTAGTTTTAGCTTACTGTAAATATGTACATGTCCAGCTGATCTCTTCTGGCGCTCATTGTTCCACGCGAATGTTCTTGAATTAAATACAAACGCTCATAAGTTTTGTAATTCATTATGCAAAATTTCATGATAATTATCGAAGTCGAAAACGAATTCATGACCATTGCAAACATACAATGATAAATCGTAATGCTTAAGAAACGAACTGTAAAACGCCGAATAACGCCGAATATACGCACAGAAATACCGCTACAGTCCACAGTCACAGGAATGTAACCGGAACAAAAGTTTAGTGTGACTATCATGCGAGAATTTTCAGGAAGTGATTCCCCATTGAACGAGTATAAGGTGCCACAACGTATGCCTTAAAGAGAGCAAATTATAAAGAATTTTATTTCAGACACTAAATGAGATTATAATTATTAACGCGGTAGTTCACTAGATAATTTGTCGATTAACATTAAAAAGAAAGAAGAAACTTTAGAGAGTATGCAATAACATGTTTGTAAGACGTTCTCTGTGCGACGTATTTGAAAAATTCGATCTTAGTAGTTGTTGTTCCCTTCTAATAAAGTGCCAAAATGGTAGAAAATAGTTTTCCGTTTCAAAATACTGAAGATTCAATAACCGCAGGTTTCGACGACCGCTCGATTCGACTTATGGGGTTTTGATGTCCTCTGCCTTAATGGCCAGGAAAACTGAAACTTCTGGCCTACGTTCGAAAGACCAAAAAATGAGTTCGCAGAACTTTAATCCACACATTTCCTGGAAGTGGGGGAGATTTAAACCACTCATGAGGTAGTATCGAGTGGAATTGAAGTCGTCATGAAAAGAGGAGAATATAAGCGAGTCCCAGTTTTTCATTAACGTCCTCAAGGTAGCCCTAGGGATTGATTCTGGCTTTCTTATATAAATTTTTTTTTCATACCCGTATAAACGCTTTCAAGAAGTAATGCTTAACATCACGGTCAAAATGCAAAAGCGAACGAGAGATTTCTTCCAATATGGAACTGGGAGAGAAAGTGCGCTTAGTGGTAACTTAGTCGGTTTTCTTCTGATCATCATCTCCAAACCTTAATCGTCTAGATAAGCGCCACAACAGTCGAACAATCAACATTTTTGAAAGCAGCGAGAGCAAAATGAACAACAATGATGTGATTATGACGTCAAGAATGAAGTACTTGAAAGTACGGTAACTGCCTCCGTACGGTCTTAATTCTGGTAAGGAACCAAATTGTGCCACAAATTCGGTCCATTTGATGAGCTGTTCACGTGGTTTGTTCGGTTTATTGAGCATAAGTGCCGAAAAATGAGCGGCTGCCTTCGAAAATCTGTAAAATTCGATGCGTTCGACCAAAGAAATAATGAAATTAACCCTATATGTTTCATTTCGTACTCCTTTTGAAGACTTATAACTTGAAAGTTGTTCGTTAGATTCGCTCATGTCCGCAACTCCTTTTCATCGTAAAAACACCCAACGAGACGTTGAAGAACGAATGAAACCGATGGTAGGGAATCAAAAAATTTCCTTATGAACAGTACGCCCAAGTGCATAATCAACAGCATTCGTTGCGATGTCAAAAGACTAACATTGTTTGCTTTGGCAATTCGGTTGTGGTCGTAAACTTTAAAGCAGCGGTCGACTAGACAGCAAAGTGACTGTTAGCATTACGGGTTCGAACTTTTTGTCTTCATATTTAGGGCTCCGGGTATTAATTCAGCTGAACTTATTCAAGCTATTCTCATATCTCTTTATTTACCGGTATAGTTATGCGTATATAGTAATATCAGTTCATAGCAACAAAATGTTGTCCAAATCGAACCGCACTCGCTTTCAGTAGAAAGAGCGCCATCATTACTAAGCGCAGTGAATGTCTGTCGCTTGAGTGTATTAGCTTATCATTAGTTCTAATTTTTTTTTGTTTCTTAAGGTGATAACAAACGGCAGCGAATGAATCTTCGGCTCGTTTCGGCATCACAGTGCGAAATTCAGATTTAAATTCATTCGAGCCTCGTTTTTAAACTGGAGCATCAATCCGAAATAGGAAATACTGGTGGGTTAGCCAAAAATCATTGGCACTTTTAGGCACACTTCTGACACGTTTACTGAACAAAAGCAGAAGTTTTATGCTGGGAAATCAAAATGAGCCACGACTATTGCACTTAATCTTCTCTTTTTTTTGTATTTTTCGCTATGGCAAAAGCATATTATTGGACCACCGCGCTTGCTCATATATCCTTGCGTATTTCTGCATTTACATGTGCGTATGCTTGTCTATTAGCTCCATTTCAAATCCAGAAAAGATGAACGATAAAACTGGGTAAGCCTAATCCATGACATAGCCGCCTTCCAAAAAATTCTAGATACAATTCATGAAGCGCACAGCGCTGAACTTCCTGGACTCAAATTCGGGATTGTAGAATGCAAATTTCTGAAGCAAAGCGAAAAATTTTCCGGAAACAAGCGCGCGAATTCCGACCCAAAGCACTTCGGCTCTTGTTAACAAATCGCCTGAGCAACACGACTTCAGTATTCGTGCTAAGAGCGAGGCTTGCGGTTCAAGCAATCACAGTACGAATAAGGTGACCTGTATTACAAATATGGAATGGGCACATCGAACCTACCTATTAGCGCATGTCTCTGCTTCTTAAGTTTTTTTGCGGTAACGCTTTTACGCTTCAACAACATACAGCGACAAATATACTCATTGTCGATATTTAGCACACACATGTTTGAGCGACTAACTAGTTAATGATGAAACCATTCACATAAATCATTTTTCATTTTCAGAAGTGTTTTTTCTTCTGGAAAAGTAGAAACCATCTTTCGAATCAGAGCGCGAATATTATTCACTAAAAAAAAGTGGATTTCCCTCAGTCGGCCAGTTCTACCTTTGATTAACTTATGAACGATTAGCAACCTTTGGTTGTCTAGCATTTCCTTCAACGTTGATTTTAGATATTCATAGTTGAGTTGTTGTTTTGGAATACTCAATCCAATTCCACGACTTTCGACCATTTTTGCATTACGGAATTCATCTCGAAATAGCGGTATTGTGAGTATGGGCACCGCATGCATCGTTGCATCCAATATGTCATTTATTCCTCCACTTGTAATGAAAAGTTTAACATGAGGATGCCCTACAAACAATCCGATGACAAGACGGCGGAGTGCTCATTGTTGAATCCATTTTCTTAAGGAATTTTGCTCACATAATGTTTAGCAATTGTCTTCGAGCAACATGGTCTTATGGAGAATGAAAGTTTTTTTTTTCAATTCCGTTTCATAAAGGTAACAACGGAATGTCGAATGGTTACTTCTACAACTTTTACGATACAGGCTTATTCGTAATGTTTTTTTAACGTAATTGAAGTTTAGCGATCCTCAAATGCAATGATGTCTTCATAAATATGGCAGCTTGTTATTTCAAGTAACGGAGTTGGTTACTTTAGAGTTCGATACATTAAAAAACAACATTGTTGACAGATTGCTTTTAGTTTTACATCTTCAAGAGTGTTTCGTCAGAGTTCAATGTTGTCATTCGATGACAAAATGGAAATATTGAACTGTCAGCCAAAGGCAGTTGTGCTTAAACCTAATTAAGCAATATGAAATTTAGCAAGAAACAGAAACTGAACCAGTAAGTAGTTCATGGTCGATTTCGAAACTTCAATTCTTCAGGTTATTGACGCTCTCGGTTCGGATATTCGTTGTCGCACAACTTATATTCGGTTAAGAGGGAACCGATAGCAGAACAAAGTAAAGTAAAGTAAAGTAAAAAAAAGAAAACAATCAATTCCCTGCATAAGTTTGACATGTGAAACGCGCATACCAAGAATATTTGATTGTGGAGTCCACTCGAAAACCTCAACGTTAGGAATATACTTTGCCATTTTCGCGCTTTCTTCGTCCAACTTATCGATGTTGATTAAAAAATGATAATCAGAAAATCCGGCAAAAACTGTAAAGTGATCATATTTTTTGTGAATAGTTCATGACCTTTAGAATGCCACAAGTTTTACTGTTAGTTCGTTTCATTTCTCTAACGCGAAAACTAATTCAGCTTTAGAGCAGAACAAAGCATTTTTTCAATATTGAAACAACGCCAAAAAACAACTACTGAAATAATTTATCCTCGACTATTTCTATTCATTTAAGCTTTTCAGTGAAAGAGATTAGCTATATTGCTCAAGAATATGATTTTGATAAGAAAAGAGCCTGATAAATCGTATGATTGCATAAAGAGAGAGCATCATCGCAAATGAAAAAGTCCAAAAAAAATTGCCAAAAAGAGCAGAAAAAATAAGCAAAATAAAAAATACCTTTAAATAAATCGGTACGTATGTTGCTCGGCATGCTTGATGAGCACATAAAAGCTCCAAACGAGACGATCACGATGCCTTGCTTCCCTTTCTCAATCGACGATGCAAAGTGCTTTAAAAAAAATAAAAAGATGTTTGTAAGTCACAATACATTTTGCTGAAAAGGTATACGGAGATTTTATCTCAAACATACGAGTTTTCAAGGCAGAAAATTTCAGTCAATTTAAAGAAAAAATCATTCGAATGAGAATGAACTTCTTATTTCGATGAAGTTCCATTGTTATTACCTAGTTCATTGCTATTACCTGGTTCACTGCTATTACCTTGTTAAGTACTATCACCTAACTCAATGCTATTACCTCGTTCATTTTTTCTTTGTTGTAAAAAATTCTTGATACTGAGCAATGGGAACAAATGGACAATATAGGTTTGTCTTAATTCATTTTTCAGTCCTTTTATACAATGTGTGACCGTTTTCTTTCGAAAAACATAATGAGTTTTATCAGAAGTGATGTTTCAGCGTAAAAATGATGAGAGAATTCTGTACGGTTAACTCAATACGGACGACGAAAAAAACTTATTGTTGAGAAATCGAATACAAAGGGTAACAAAACGCTGAAACAGAAAATGAAATTTATTGTAGGTTCACTTACTTTCGGAAGCGATACGTTGTTTTCGTTACTCAAACCACCAATATAAACCGTTTTATGAAGAACTGGGCGAGCGAAATCCAGAAATTCATCGCTATTAATCAAGCATAATGCCGAATCGACGGCCACATCTCGAACATTCGGGAAATTTGTGTTACCGTATTTTCGAAATAGTAAAGTTACCAAAAATCCGCCATATACATGAATGAAATACGATGTCTCCCACCTGAAAAAAAAAAGAACGAACGTAGGCATCCATCCCTATTTCATTTTTCATTTGCACAACTGAACCGTATATACAGTGATCAAGGACTTTTTCAAAATTATAAATGTAAGAAATGCAACAAATAATTTTCACTTCAAACAAATCACGCCTGTATTAGCTGCTCTATAGGGCGCTATTTAATTCCAAAACGGAACGGCACAGAATAGCATAGAGCAGTTAAGGCATCCTAAAGAAGCAGTTTACGCATTACGCCAATAAGTTTATCTTTTAAAGGCGAACGAGGAACAGGAGCGGAAGGATATGTCATAAAAAGTGTGTGATGACTCGCGAACCACTTATTCAACTCGAATCGATGGCGCCGGCTAGCAGAGGAAACGAAGGCAAAAGGAAGCGCCTAAAACAAAGGGATGAAGACGGTGCAGGTGCTCAGCATGAACCTTCCTTCGCCTATGAAATGGACCTCGAATGATGTGGTTCACGCACTTCTAGATAATCATTTTATCCTTAGCTATTCTCTCGCTTTACTCAACGTGCTCCCGAAGCGATTCTACGCCTCTTTGTGAGCATTAAATTAATTAAGGTAATATTAAACAAGGAGTGCCATCTCACTGCTAGTTGCGTTCCTCCTAGTTTATTTTGTTCCGTTGATTTCTTCGGTCGGACTGCTTCATTTCATCGTGCCATCTGTCGAAACTGAACACATTACTTTTTGTGAATGATTCGTTTATAAAGAATCAAAAGGCGAACGATCACAGCCGTTCAGCAAACCGAACTTCCTTTATATGAGGCAAAAATTTACCTTGCATTTTTTCTGACTTATCTCTTAGAAAAATATGTCGTATTTCTCAATTTTTTCGTAATCGAAAAACGTGAGTTCTGGAGCTTTCGTACCTTGTACCTTATAAACTTGTGCCTTGTACGTTATGCGCCATTAACATAATGCATATTCGAGGAATTGTTCAAAACTTCTTAGCCATTGAAGATTTCAGGCAGAGCACATCGACAGAAGAGTCGATAAGATGGAGTATCGTTCCAGTATCCATCACCCCACCCCCGCACATTATGAAGTAGCGCTGAGCACGAAGCGAATAAACATGAGTATACCTTACATGTAAAAATTATGAACGCGTTCCATGAATTTCATATCAGTGCCGGCATCGTTCTCCTCAACAATCGGTACGTACGAGAGTGGTTGTGGTATACCTGGAAGTAAAATTGAAGAAAAGGCAGCGTAGCCTAATGGAAGCTTGAAGGAAGAAACATCTATCTCACTGGCCTTGAACGGTAGTGCAAAAACTGCATGAAATACAAATGTTTGAGTGACTGGGTACAAATACTAAGAAATACCAATGCTTTTGGATATCAATGATCGTATCACTAGACGAAGTGATTTGCCGCTCAAATTATTCAAATATCTGCTGTGTCTTTTCTTATGATCATTTACAAATTTCGAGTTTTACAAACATTTAAGGAAGATTTACATTTTCCAAATTTGCAAAAAATGTTAACCAAGGAGAAAAGCTACGGCTTCGTTGAGCGCAGTATCCGAAACCCAAATATGATTAGGGATGCCCAAATGACGAATCAGTCCCATTCCACAGTAGTCGATCGTTCCACTGAATCCGATCTGGAAGTTGAGCGATTGCAAACGCTCCAATTCTTCTTTGTGCTGAAGTACACCTGCATGCAAAAGACTGATTAGATGTGAATATTGCACGTAATGTCCACTAAATATTCAGAAGTGATTCCTGACTTTCTGATTTTTAAAATATTCCTCGTAAAAAAAGATCAAGTAAAAAGCTAAACTTAGGCATAAAATAGTATCAACAAAAGACCTCGAATAGTATGGAAGGACAATTTTTTGTCAATTGACTTTGCGTCTCCTGATGCTGTATTTACTGTTTTCCATATTTCGGTCTTACTTTTCGCATACTGTCTTCGTATAAGAACAACTATGCGGAATATAGAAAATGGCTGTTCGTAGAGCACTTAAAAACACGCATGTTGGCGGCCATCAACAGTACAGTGAGGTCATTCAATTGTCGAAATAGTAGAATAGTCATAAACATTTATGGTTGGATAAGCTCTAATAATAATTCAAAAAATGGCAGTCATGGTGTGTGCATGTCTGGAAGCTTAGTGGCTGTTTGTACAAAGACTTCAAGTCCCAGCTGATTTCTTCGCTCAGTTAGGGTTTATAAAATCAGCGATTAGAACCCTGTCATGGGATTAGGAGAAAGTTAAAAGGGACATAAGAAAAGATTCACCTCAGCAATACTTCAACAATTTAAGATTTAAAAAATACTTTCACATAAAGAAGCCATTGTACGTTGCCATCGAACTCTTCCCATAATACCAAGCGTTTGCCTTTGGAACACATCGGAAGAGTAATCGGCTAACAGATTCGCATAATCATCGGAATCGATAGATAAATGAATCACCTTAGCCAATTTGGCTCCATCGAAATTTGTTCGTTTATATTCAGGTATAAGCATTACCTTTAATCGAGACAATTTCATTCAAATATCATCTCATCTTAATCAACCAAATTCTGAACGGCTTAAAAGTCAGAATTTTCCATTATCTACGTTACTTTTGTGATCAATTAAACTGCCGAACAGCTAAGCGTTGAAAAAGTTTTGTCACATTTCAAAATTTAATTGTACATTACCATATCTATTTTCTTTGTTTGCGGAAAATATTTTTCCTCAAAGGACATACAACCGCAACAAATGAACTTTAGAAGTTGTCCCCGTTAACCATAGTTAGTTTCATTTTTTTTCGTGAAAATTATTTTTTTACATTTTCGTTATTTCATGAGGAATGCTTCAGCTTTCATGAGCGACTGAAAAACGAATTGTTCGCACTTACCACATTATGCCGTGCACTAGCTAGAGCATCCGCAATTCGACCAAATGTGCTCAGATAATCTCGGCTATATGACGGACTATATATTAAAATATCGATGCATTCCGATCTCATAATAAGGTTAAAAAGTGTAAAAATATAGGTTGCACTTGTCATCTTCGGTAACTTAATGGATATTTCAGTGGTTGCGTTTTGCAAACGTCAATACTCTCGATCACTCGAACGTGTCAATTCAACTAAAGCATTATCAACTTTAAAATATCATGTAAAAATGATCATATTAAAAACGGCGAAACATTTATAATAATTGCATTGATTGGTAAAAGATAACACACATTCATGTATCATTAAAATTAATGGTGATAAGTAATGGACATTATTAAATATATGAATAACAATAATCGATTGGCAAAGAAATACCACAACTGGACAATAGATTCCATTCAATGGTTACGTAGAGCATATTTCTATCAGAAACGTGTTGTGAATATGAAAAGAAATCATCCAGCTAAAGAACCGATTTGGCATTTTTCGGTAGCATACTGAGTGTGAGAAACGATAACACTTGAACATCAGTTCATTTAACACCCACAAAGGAAGAGCCTCTAGCGGTATCGCGTGCTATTCGTTCCAAATTATAATGGTCTCAATATAAGTACTCACCAACGCGGAATATCTACAGAAATATAAAAATCTCTTACGTCACGATATGCGGAAAAATGAGGAATGACGTGTGAGGACGGGGTTAGTGAAGGGTTTCCCATTTGGAAGCAAATATCATTCGGCAACCTTGAAACACAACCAGAAGCAAAAACCACTCTTTTCTTTGCAAATAGAAAATCTTGAATGGGTGCAACCTTCCAAACAGGAAGTTGCCCGCCCCTCCAGAGAGGGCGGGACAAACTCCTCGTTTTGGAAGACCCAGCTAAGAAATGAGTGACGGCCCGTTTGTGCTACTTGCGTTCACTGTTTCCAGACCACTTCGTAAAAGCGACCTGGAGACGATTCTGGGTGATCCTGCTGAGCAACTCTGTCATTTTCAAGCGTTTCCTCCGTAACATGCGTAACCAAAATCGATCAAATACAGCCAATCAGTTATTACTGTTGCACAGGCCTTTTCCTGTACAAAACGAACAAATGCCAACATCTCTCATTGTCTGTGCAGCACACAAGTAAGCTAAAAGTTCTGATTATTCTGGTGCTGCCAGTTGCGATGGCTCGAATGTGACGTTAAAGCGAGAGTGAACATTGGACGGCTATGTCTGAGACTACTTCGAAATATAGAGTCTTAGTCAACAAACAAGTAAACCACTAAATCCATAGCCTTAGCTCCCTATATCTGATCAGAACGCATCATGAATGGTCCCATATAATAGGCTCCTGTATTTGTGAAAGGACATGTCATGGAGGATAGGATTGCCATTGGAGCATCAAGAGAGGCTTTATTTTTCGATGTTGAACGAAGCAAGCATCTTCGCAAGAACAGAATCTCTGCCAGTTGTGTGGAATAAGCAAAGTTGTGTGGAAAATTGTAAAACAAAGTTCTCTGCCAGTTGTGTGGAATAAGCAATTACTTTATACGACTTTCTATGGGGAAAGAGGTTATAATTGATGTGGAACTAGTTCATTCCATCTTCGCGATTCCATAATCTTCTTAAGATGAACTCTCTGTCCATTTTTCTCTTCCTTGCAATCGAACATCCCTTCATTGAGCCTGTTTTACATTTACTTGTTTAGTTCGAGGAATTTCACCTGCTTTTAGCGACGCTTTTTAGGGGGACTTTGCTCTAAAGTCCGCTATGCACACAATATCCACACAGTTGTGCGCTATTGATAAACGTTTGCGATAAACAGTTGATAAACGACTTTGAACATCAGTTGCATTTTACACATTCCAAATCACTCTTTCTCTTTTATTTCTTCGCCCGAAACAGTCCCGTTATCAAATTCCAAACTATATCAACCAATAATTCAGGTGTGATGCACAGAATGGTGCACAAGTGATTAAATGAACGAATATTATTTATAATATCGTATTATTATCTATTAAGAATTTGACTACTGATCAAGAAAGAAAGAACGCAACACGGTTCATATTACCATATGATATGGCCAACGAGTGCAACTTCTGACGAGAATATCAACGCTGAATTGGACGCTCAACGATCACATCAAAATTATCCGTCCATTTTTCGAATTTTTCATTGCCGTTTCTCTAAAAAAATCAATCATTCTATTGTGCGTGGTCGTGACGAATTCGCTGTAGAATAACATTGGTTGCTCTGTTCAAATATATTTATGGATGTTTTCGAGTTTAGTTGGAAGGAGATGTATTTATGAGCAGCTTCATATAGCAATACGAGAGCTTCCATAAGCTCAAAAAGATGAATGGTGATCGATAGTTTCAGTGCTGCAAATAGCAATTTGCACATCGCAAAATGACATTCAGTTTTTGAAGCCATTTCCGTTCGATCGTTAACAGCTGAGATGTCGGCTGGTTTTGATGCGTTCGTGAAACAGAAAAGTTGCGTAGCAGCGTTTTTTTTTTGTGTGTGTTTCTTTTAAGATGACTAAGCGTTAGACCTCAACTGTAGGCTGTCCTCCATTCTTCGCAAATATTCTTGGCCTACTCAGCCAGACGTTCCGAATAACAAGCTATTCCACTTTCGATCTTTCCTGGGCAAAAATTCGAAGATTTATTTTCATCGAATTGAACAGTGGAGAAATGTGTCCAATATACTCGTAATGAGTTACAATATAGGACATAAGCTGTTTAGTTTTTGGCCGCTATTTTGATGAATTGACTTTCCATTCAATATGTTCTGCGGTGATATTACAGCTCAGTCCTAGAAATTTTGCGGCATTTACCTTCTTACAAAATTTCTCCGTGATCGTTTCGTTGAAAATCGCATAGCTCCTCAGAATTTACTGATTATTCATTCATGAGTCGTTGAATAGTTTCCTTATGCGTTCAAATTCATCGAAAGCCTTTTCGCTCATGGAGGCACTGATCAACAATTTGTTCACTTAGATGGTATCATTAATCCCTTCAGCCAGCATTGCATCACTGTGTGAGTCCAGATGAACTTGTTATCGCGAAGAGGAAAGGACTAGCGTTTTGATCAAATTAGAGCTGGTAAACCGAAAAGACTTTGTACTGTTGTGAGATCGCAGCGAACCGATACTGAGAGTCATAGAAGGCGTGTCACATCTTGGTTTGTCTTATTTCCAGCTATTTCTAGAAACGCCTCATCTAAATTTATTGTGGTAGCAGTAGCGAACATCCGTTCTCAAAACTTTTGACTGTTTCCTTGAATGAATTTACTGGCAGCTGATAGGTATTGTACTGATGGGTCTCGAATATCGAACAGATCAAGTTTCCAATACGTAGAGTCTTGTTCGTTTTGTTCAAAGGAGTGCTCGTTTACGAACCACATCTATTTCTGATCCATAGTTGTTCTTCAACACAGATAATCGCTCGCACTACTTCACTCTTTTCTTTTTGTTTCGACGACAAAATATGACCTTCTTTCACAGAGATCAACGGATAACCGCTTTCAATACGCTCAATACTTGCTAGAGCTATAGAGTCAATAAAGGAGTCATAATCGATAAGAATGTCAGCCAATCGAGCTTTCTGTGGCAACTATGACGGATATATATCACCAGGCGACGTCTCAACATTAAATCCGGCAACTTCAATGTTGTTAATAGACTGGTTAACTGTACTCTCTTACGGCCTTGTGAATGCCATTTTGGAGTTGGTTGCATCGAAAAACGTACTCAACCTACTTAATCAATTGTGGTTGTATTACCAGCAAAGGTGATAATGCTTAACTTTTGTGCTGTTACGTTTCCGAGAAAATTGTTATATGTGAATTTTGGCTGCCTAAGGCAACGAATATAATTACCTTCGTTCAGCAGTCTGTTTGTTGAGGACAGTAAAATCCTACTTCTTGACAACATAGCTTTCTTTCGTGCATCACTTGCCATACTTGCAGTAATTACTTCGTTAGATGAGAGGGATTGATCTCTACCGCTCTTAATTCGAGCGCACGTGTTTTCGTTTTCTTACGATTTATTCACCCACGGTCCATACAAAAGAGGGAAACTGTGATCAGAGATCGTTGTGTTAATAATAGCGCTTCAGCGTTTTGCAGTTTTGCCTTGTATGTCCATTTTTACACACTTTAAGCACAATGAGAATTTATGCCCCCCTTTGAATTCCTTTTTTTTCTGCTCTTTCAAACAAACAGTAGTTACTATTCTGGTGCGATTCTTCACAACGTACGTGCGTCATTGAGGGAGTTTTTTGTTGCTTTTACTAAGCAAGAAAGAAAGATGTTTTTTATTTGAGCTATCTGGGTGCACTACATGTTCAACTTATGCGATCGACTTCATCTATATTAGCTTGGCAGCCAGAAATTCTTCAATAACTTTTCTAATGGTCCAAATCTAACACATTGCATTTCTGCTCGATTGCGAATGCTAACAGCGATGATCTAGGAGGCCCAATTTTTAGCCCAAGTTGCCTTAATGTTCTTTTCAGTGCTTTAAATAGATGGGCAGGTTGTGACCCATTGTCACAAGGATTGTTTTGCAATTCAGTGTTTAAACTAGCAGTTTTAACTGCTGGATTGCCGTAGTACAATTTCATTGCAGTGTCGATCAATTCAAAACCGCCTTTACTACCAGATGGGCAGGTTGTGACCCATTGTCACAAGGATTGTTTTGCAATTCAGTGTTTAAACTAGCAGTTTTAAATGCTGGATTGCCGTAGTACAATTTCATTGCAGTGTCGATCAATTCAAAACCGCCTTTACTACCAGCATCGCCCTTAACGACAGTAGCTGTTGGGTCTTCCAGTACACAAAGCAAATAATTAGGACGTTGCACTTTAGCAAAGCGACCGCCAGCAGAATTAAATGTTTGCTAAAATCCAGTACATTTTTTTAGAATTCCAGTGAATTTCTTGAGCTATTTCTGAGGAAAAGAATGTGCTTTATCTCCTCACTGTTTACGGAAACCGAAGGAGGGAGGAGATTCGAGAATACTTACTTCAGTGAAGCAATAGAAGGTGCAAAACGTTGGAAATGTTATTAATATTAGTGAGACCAGCGTTTAAGTGATCAATGGATGGCTTCAACCCGAACATGGAGAGCAGCTATCTGACTGAATAATGTAATCTTCATAAGCTTTCTTCTCAGCTTCAGTGGTACGCGGATTAGTCAGGGTGTCCAAGAACTCAAGCCACTTTTCGTGTTTGCTTTCCATCTACAAGATGAAGCGTATTGAAGTTTTCGAACATTGTCTGCGACAAACACTTAGTTTCATAAAAGCGTTTATTTGAATCAAACTTTCCAGAGCTGTATCGACGTCTCCCATTGTTGCCGGGATTCAGGCATTCATCTTTTTCATCCTCTGAACCATTGATTCCAGCGCTTCATTCACTGAGCTGCTTTTTTTTTGTGCATCGAACAAATTTGTGGCGAGAACATTTTGCAAAGGTCGCCACTTAACTCGCCGTCTAATCATGTTCCTCATAAGTACTTGAAAGAAGTCTCCCACGCAATTTTTTAAAGCATATTTTTAAAAGATCCAGTTCGTCGATGGCTTTATTTGCTTCACATATTTAGATCCAGCTGGTTCATGTACCATCTTAACGTCATAGTATCACTTAAACTGTTTGAAATTTGCAAGTTCGTTCGCTGGAACCATTTCTCACCATACTGACAATAATTGTTCCACCGAACCCTTCAGATGTTGACCAAGTACGACATCACAGCGACTTTGCACGGTAGCTGGGGCAGCAGAGCGTGAAATGAAAATGAACGTTCGATTTGCGAAAAATGTCGTTTCTTTTCGGAAAGTATAACAGGTTTCGATGTGGAATTTCTTATGCATAATTCATATGTGGAACAATGCGTTAATGAGTTTATTTATGAACATCAGTTGAGGTTTTGAGAGCTGAATAAAATACACAAAAATTCAGAGAAGTAACAATAAAACAATTGAACGCCGAAGCTGTTTTCCTCTCATCTCTGTTAGAAAATTTCACCAAATCTCCTGCAAAATGGGGACAGGGCGGCGGCTTTCCTCCACTTTCTGTGTGGAGCAGTTATTTGATGGGAACTACATCTGATAGCTGGCAGGCTAAGCAGAACCAAAAAATGGTAAGGAAACGTTCAGAAATAGTTTCGTTGCCATTTCTGGTATTTCGCTTCGAAGTTTTGATTCTGAGTTCCCTGCTATTACAGGTACCATGAAGATATCCATCCACCCACACTCCTCCTCTGGGATACTTCCCCCTGCAATGGAATGCGAATGGAGAAATACACTACGAGTAACATTCCCAAGAACAGCAGAAACATTCAACTCATGTTGTTTGCTCACTTCAACAGGTCAGCGAGCTGGAGATAGCTAGAACAACGTGCGGAGAAGCAAAAAACTGCCATTGGGTAACTTCTCGACGGCTTCCGCAAGATGGCTGTGCGTTCGAGAGTGCAGCGCTTAGATAAGATGAAGAAGGCAAGAGATGCGGAAAAAACGAATCTTTCAGCACTTAACATGTTGACGATCAAACACAACTTAAAGAAGAGCGCAAATTGGGTGCCACCTCAGAGGAGCTGTACGCAGCCACTGCGGACAGTCAGCCGTGCTGCTCTAGTTCGCGCAAAAGGGTACGAAGAGCTACGGTATTGCGCACTTCCTGGAGTACATAATTAGTTCTATTAGTGGCACCCTAGAAACTCTCATATACGTCCAATAAACATGCAGTTTTTTCTTTCAAATAGCTCAACTCAGACCGACAAACATGTTGCTATGCGCTGTGATAAGCAGGAGTGATACTGTCTAAAAGGCGCCCGCACAAATCAGTCTCAACGTTAAATTGGCTTTTGCGTCTATAACCTTACGAGAAACTGCAACAGTTTTGCTTCAAGTCGGAGCAGAACGTTTCACAAAATGAAATATGCAAACGTTGAAATCGTACTTTTAAACTTCAGACGTGTTCCGATAGTATCCAATCCACTAACGTGTGCTTAAAGTTTGAAAAAGTAAACGATTTTTCACGATAGCGAAACGAGCATCTCACAAATAAACATAAAAAAAAAACGAGCAAAATGGAAATAAAAGTTGAAAACAATGACGAAATTTGAATTCGAACACAGCGTTTTTCCACTGTCGTTATTATCTCACTTTTCGTTCCATTTGGTCTATGAACGTTTAATAAGCTATATTTGCCAATTTTGTTTGCTCTCCACGTCAATTTAAAAAAAAAAACCTGAATCGCACACTATGAAAATAGTTTTTTTGCACTGAAAAAAACTTTAAAGTTCATCGATGACTTTAGAAAAAAAAACACTTCAAAATAGAAAAAAAAAACATGCTTGCTTTCGAATGCTTTTATACAAACGTATACATTCAGCACTCGATGCAATGTGCTATAAATTTGAGGTTGAAAGCACTTTGGGATGAAAATGCAAACATTTGATCGTTTTCAAAACGATCGACAAAGCGAGATTGCAATCGTTTCATCATCTCAAACTTTAGCTCATCGTAGACGACATAAACATTTTCGTTTTAAAAATGAACGGTATCTAAAGGAGGAAAATCTTTTAAAAATATCGAGCCAATTCAAAATCGTTAAAGATTGAAAAAGTGAAATAAAATTTTGAAAAAAGATGAACTGTTTCAGTCCATCATCTTCGAAACCAAAAAAAATGAAGAAATGATTGTTCAGTTGTCACTTCAAATTTTTCTCGTCGTTTTTCATCAGTGAATTTTTCAAAATGTTCCATTGCGTAAACATTTTTGCAAACATGGCTCTTTGACGAAACCTTCATCATCATCCTATTCAAGAACAGATCACAGATTATATTTCCTTGTGCGCGCTTTCATTTGCGAAGAAACAAAAAAACAACATCACGAAAATTTACTGGTGACGTATCACAGTTTTTGTACACAATATAAAATATTGCGAAGAACATTCCCGAAAGCAGTAATCAAGTATCGAATTAAATACGCAATAATCGCCATCCAACTCACGCTATAGATAAAATGCTAAGACGTTCAACGTTTGCATATGGTTGCTTCTCCACTTCAAATTTAGATAAAAATTGTTAAAGTTTTTGATGTAAAAGTATTTGGAAAGAAAATTGCAATGAAACGGTATTATCGTTGGCATCAACACGAACGTGGAAACTGTTCAGTAAAGTTGGCAAGAGAAT
This sequence comes from Toxocara canis, assembly GCA_000803305.1. Lineage (NCBI taxonomy): Eukaryota > Metazoa > Nematoda > Chromadorea > Rhabditida > Toxocaridae > Toxocara > Toxocara canis. Next base: position 207,530 of record JPKZ01016568.1, on the reverse strand, counting down.
TGAACGCGATGAGGATCGCTTTTTTTAAACATTGGCCACGAACGAGCGAAAGTGCAAGCAAAGAGAGAAAAACTTGTAAATGAAGGAAAAATGTAATCGACAAGAAGGATGAAAAATTAGCAGCAATGTAATCTGCTGCATATCCGTAAAAGTGACGATGAGTTAGTTGGCTTTGTGACCTTTAATTCCAAAAGTTAACGAAATATTATTAAGAGGTGATATATAGTCAAAAAAAAGCAGTAAGTTTTTCTAAAAAAATGAGACGATTTATACGATGATAAGCGATCGACTTGAAGATAGAGCACATATGACGAAGGCATAGCTGTCAGACAAACAGGGACGGTTTCATGACGTTTTGTGAAATTTTAATACAAAACTTTTTTAGTGAAAATAACAAACTATTCAGCAAGAAAACTTGGAACTCAAATAATAAATTTACATAGTCATATAAAACAACCACTGCTTGTCAACATGTAGATCATTCGGCATGCTTTATATTAAAGCGCGTAGTCGATGAGAGTTTTCTCGGATGAAAATAATAATGAAAATGGCACATGGATTACCCGGTTACTTCCGTACAAAAAGCATTTTTTTCCGGTCATTGTTTCGAGAATAAATTGTTTTTTTCCGCCATTCCAAAAAAAATGAGTTCGCTGTTACTAGTAAAAATTGCAGACATCGTTTTACCTCGATTAAACTGTCTTCGAAAACGCAGAGGAAAGAGCGACATTTCCGATAACGCCTTGTGTTCATCAGTTTTGATGAATTCCACCTGATATGTTGTTATACCATCGACTTTATGATAGGCTTTTTTTGGAAACCATGGACTCGAATTTGATGAAAACTTTGAACTCAATCTTTGATTTTGGAAACGATGAACTCCAACTTGATGAAAACTTTGAACTCTTCCTATGGACGAATTTATCTTTTGCCGAGAGTTTTAATCAGCGTGAAATGACACCGTTCGCAAATGATCGTATCAAAAAGCAACCGGAAATAGTTAGGTATTGTCCAAAAACGAAATGCACAGTTCAACTTATCACTGCTGCCAACGACGCATTTGCGGCGGACGATCATTTGGCCGAATTGATAATATCGCGTAATTCAGAAGTTTTATAAAGCTTATCTATGTCCTGAAAGCAATAATGAAATTCATTTGCTTTAGTCGTTTTCAAAGATTCATTTAAAAAATCATCGCACTTCTTGCGCAGAGGAGAGCGCCAATTATGCCCGCAAGCATTTGTCCTCGAAAACCTGTTATCCTCTAATGTGACTCTGAAATGGCTTTCGAAGAGTATCTTACTACGGATTTTCTGCAGTGATTCGTATTTCACAAAAATACTTCTTAATAGTTGCTTTTTTTTCCATCATAAAATTCGGCAATATATCGTACATTTGAGAGAGGAAACAGTGTACAGGATCGAAAAAAAAGTATTTTAGACAAAAGAAGTCGAAACAAAATATTCGATGGAAGTATTCTGTTAAAGAAGGGCTTGTTCACTGTAAGTTTTGAACAAACGAAATCCAAGCGATTCTTCTTCATGTTGACTAACTTCCACGCTCTACTTCATTGAAAGATACTGGAACGCCATTAAAATACTCGCATAGTTCTAGCGAGTACGTAGATATCATAAAAGGGAAAATGAACAGATATTTTCATTGGTGATAGAGTGGTGCAAGAGTGACCGGTTTGTTTAAAAGGAAAGCTATTTAGTTTGATCAGCTTTAAGCTTTGAGGAAGCAAATATTTAATGATTTAAGAAGATGATAACTTGGAAGGGACTCGTTTTGAATGTTGTGATTAACGGTAATTGAAAGTACATTCTATCTTCAACGCACTTTTATCGAGCAAAAATTGAACGATTCACGGCTTAGTGTCTAAAGCACGGAAAACTAGTCATATTGTCGTTTTTAAAAAAAATCACTTGATGAAAAAAAGCTTAGACGAACACAGCCGACAAAGTAGGAAGCCGAATCTGTGGAAGGCACAAGCAAGAAAAAACAGAGAAGAGAAAATGGTTTGTTGTTTAGCTTAAAGAATTGTGAAAAATGTACAATGAATTCTTCAGCAAAAGATGGAATGAATAAATCACATACGATATAGGATATTTCCTTTCTCGTATATATGATATAGGCTGTAAAAACTTTAAAATTTCCTCACGCGTTTCTGGTTTGATAGGAATCTCGGCAAACGGAAAGCAAATGGCACATCTGAGTGAGCATTTAAGGGAGTTTTTTTTTAAATGAGTGATTATGCCGTTAATTATGTTTTATCAATGTTCGAATCAGGTGCGTCAATTGAGCGCTGAATGAGCAGTGAAACTCCAACTCATATCCACTAACGCATTTCCCAAACAACGAAATTGATTTAAGCAATTTTTGTAAATTTTCATTAGAAGCCAAATTTTGTATTGTTAGCGCTCAATTGGTTTATTTTCCAAATATTATTTCAATCAACGGAAATTTTAAATCACTCTTGCTAGGCCTTTAAGCAACGAATAGGGAAGAGTTGTATAATAAAGCTTATCAGCAAAATTCAACGGAAATTTCATTAATACGATACGCGGAACGCTGCTGTTTTTTTTTTTGGGACCTATTTTTCATAAAGAATGTCCACCAGTGTTCTGAGCAAATCAAATTGCAAGGTGCGGTTGGATCTGGGAGAGTAATAAATAAGTTAGAGAGGATAACGAGCAGCAAGCAAGCAAAGAAATGACTTAAACCCTAGCAAGTTAACTGCCTTTACGGTTAATAAGAAATGATGGAAAATTATACAGAACGAAGAAAGCTCCAACGATGAAACCAACAGGTTCAAACCAAGAGGTTGAAACCAAGAGGTTTGCAATCTTGTCTTTCCACCTCTTAGACCATTGACTCGAAACACTCACCTGCAGTTCGCTAATCCAGATCTTCCTATTCTCGAGGCGCCGCCTTTTCGTCGGGCTTGAGGGTTTAATAGCCGATGGACGCTTTTCACGGGCTGCGGCCGCGAAACGTGCTTCGAACTGAAATATAATAACCACTTTTGTAAATCGTATAAATATCGCATTTTGAGTCCGATATTGATTTTTTCGTATTTCGTTTTTTTTTGTTCGTGCAACAGTACAGAAAATGGAATTCAGCATCAATCTGCTTTGTTATGAAAACATTCACACCATCTTTGCTTACTGGAACGCTTTGTCTTAAGATCAGGAAACGTGCTTCGAACTGAAATATAATAACCACTTTTGTAAATCGTATAAATATCGCATTTTGAGTCCGATATTGATTTTTTCGTATTTCGTTTTTTTTGTTCGTGCAACAGTACAGAAAATGAAAATTTTCTGTACTGTTGCACGAACAAAAATTGTCCTGCACCCTTTCTTAATTGTAAGACGAGGTTTTTTAAAAACGAATAAGGAATACTAACTCGCGCGAGGTTTCAGAAGTCTGATTCAGATGCTTCATAGATTCGGTTGCCTAATTAATGAAAATTTCACAACAAACAATATGACTTATACTACACCTCTGGTTACTGAAGAGTTTCATCTTACAACAATTGAGCTTTGTTTGATGAGCTGATGCGCCCCACATGTGGAGAAAAAAATTGCACAAATTTTTTGCGAAACCGCATGTTTACAGTGAGACGTGAATTTCAGGAGGTCGGGGAGGGGAGGGGAAGGGCAAGAGAACTTAATTCGAGACTTTCTGGTCTTTAGTTAGCATCATCATGATACATCTAAGGATTTGGCTTTAAAGCGCACATCTTCAAACGTATTCTCTTTGTCGAAACCGAGTAAGTCGTCAATGTCAAACGGTTTGCGGATGAACCGATTGCGGCGATGAACGCATTGATGACGATGGGGCTTATCCTGAAACCAAGTACTCCATTTTTTTCTCTTCTAAATTCTGTAGTACTTGAATGAAAATCAACAACAATTAGTGTCTAGTTTTATATTCTGTGGAGGTATCCAAATTAACAACTCATAGTTCCATTATGAGTCCAAGAAAAAAAAGAAGTAAAGAAATGTGGAGGAAGTGGGGTAGGAGGAAGGAGGTAGGGGTGAGGGAGGAGGGAGCAAAAGTGAGCAGAAATACAATACAAGCCATTTCTGCTCTGATTCAGTTCCATTTTGTTCCCATTCCGACCATACTATAGCCTATTCCTCCTGTTGTTTCATCATGGGACTCAGTCCTACTTTAGAACATACTATTTGCAATGCTGCTTTTTCTTCCCACATCATTTTCTGATAGTTATCGCATATTCCGATCGATGAAAGTAAGATGATCGCGGGACAGCAGTGAGGGAAGGAGAATACATACGTATAGGAAACTCTTCTATGTCGTTATTATTTGAGATAACGATGAGGGAAAGCGATATTAAAAGTTGCCACAAACGAAGCCCAGAATGAGAAGAAAGCATTTAGCTGCAAGCAATTTCAAGCTTGGCAATCTCAACGGAATTTGACGCCTGCTATGCTTCCTTTCAGGATGTCGTTATTAACATTTGCTCGAAAGGATGTCCAACGCAAAAAAAGAGGCTGTATTTTTCATTACATTCCATGGATTTCTAATCAAGAATGCCTTGCTCTATGCAACTCGCGCCACAATTTTTGAACTATGGAGATGCTCAATTTTCTTACCTCATCTGGCTCTTTGTTTTCATCTTTGGCGAAATTCATAAGCTCTTCGGTCTTCTTTCGTGCAACACCATACCGTTTGACGTTTTTATTGTCTGCATTTCCGAGCACCTTAAAATAGCAAGACTGTGATTGGTCGTTTGAATGTTGGCATCATTTTATATGCCTAAAGGCATTACGTCCATAGACAAGTAAGAAACTTCTAATGGTAAACCCAATTTTAGCACTGGAAAGCATGTAAGAGCAAGGTTTGATTTTCAGTTGCATGGACGCTTGATATTCCTCGAATAAACTCCTCTCACCTGACGGGATTCCTACCCCCGAACATACCTTTCCCTTTCAGAATTTAGCCAAAGAACGTATAGATATCTCCATTTGAAAATACCATGGGATAAAATACACTTACATGCTAAAAACCGCCACTCGACATGGCTGCAAAAATAGGTCACCCTTTCATAAATTCCCTTATCTCGAATAAGCCCTTCTCTAGAAGGCTGGCAATTTTATAGCCCCGGGGGCCTTAATCGAGTAAGTACGGCGGCCGTGCAATAAGTATCGTGCACTGCTCATTTTCCCTCGCCCTCAGCAGAAGTTACTTCACTCCCGCCCACTCTATCGATCATAGTGTACAACACGTTATCTATCCAACTCTGTATGCACAAAACGCATCTGACCTACCCGTTTTATACGATTCGCCGCAGCACCATCGGATTTGATTTCGCTCTTCCTTCTCTCCGACAGATCAGGCCTAGGTGATGCATTTTCGTCGTTCTGTGCAGGTGCTTTAGCACCAGCAGCAAGAGTACGTTGCTTTACCGCAGTGGATGGTGTAGTCTTGGTTGGTGCAGATTTCGGCGTTTTACCAACAGCAGTAGCAGCAGAAGTGGTTTCCTTTTCAGTAACGAATGGAGTAGTCTTCGTTGGTTCAGGTTTCGATGTTTTGCCAACAGCAACAGCAGAAGCAGCGGAAGAGGTTTGCTTCTCAGTAACCAATGGGCTACTTTTGGCTGGCTCAGCTTTCGTTGGAGTTGCGAGCGTTTTGTCGAACTTTGACGCAAATGACGAAAGTCCTAAAACCAAAATAGCTAAAAAGTCAATAAGAAACAAGCAATTTTATAAGGGTTTCTTATAGAGATATTCCATATAAGACGATAGCATTATAGGTGAATATTAGCCCCCAATTTTGGCAAAAATATAAGGGCGATATTTGAGTGACACTTTTCATTTTTCAACTTTAAAGTCAGGAAAGTTGTATCACTAAATAAACCTAGCTTCTTTACTACACTTGTTTCGAAAGAAAAGCTCGCATTCTTCGTAAAAGGGCAGTCGGTTCACTCATTAAGCAAAAAATTTCTGGAAGAAAAAACAGCATAGGTAGGTGAAATTGGTCGCGTGTTCCAAGCTAGGATCTCTCATTTGAAATATTATACAGACAAACAAACCCGAAGAGAACATCAAGGAGGAGAGAACATACTTTTTGCACAATAATCATACAAACGCGAAGAGAACATCAAAAGCTTACCAAAGCAATCGTAAAGGCAGTTCTTAATTACTGGATAAATAAAAGATTCGATTCGATTCGAAAGAACATAAGAAACTGATTATCAGTTTCCATCCTTATCAAATTCTGCTGGCTATCTAATTTCATTGCCAACGTTTCTAAATAGTTAAGACTTGAAAATGCTTGAAATACTAGTGAGAAAAGAATACTAGTGAGTTACCCAAAGGTTGCTTGTATGTGGAGAGGAGAGGAGGGGAAAAGGGGGGGAAGAGGATAACGGCATTGTACATTTAAAAGGGATACGGTGCAGATATTAATAGTTCAGTAATGGTGGTAACAAATTCTGGGCCAAAACATTTGACTCAACAAAGATTCTGATTTACTTGTTCTTTTAATGCTGCATAACACCTAATTCGCCGCTTTCGCTGAAGTTTTCTTGTCTGCTATCTTAGCGTTCTCGGCGACCTTTGCATAGTATGTGCGTGTCGTTTATATAAAACCAAAAATCGACCTAAGAAACTATATGTACACTCAAATCGTTACCGGATTGTTTCCTGGGTACTGAATCCTTCCGAACTGCGTCCGGTGATGGTGCCGCCTGTGAAACAGCAGATGTTGTGCCGGCCGTCTTCTGTGGGGTTGTTGCTGCCATGGAAGATGCTTGCGATTTCAACGGTTCGGCTGACGCTGCTGATGGCTTAGCTGCTGATGGCTTTGCGGATTCTGCTGGAACAACTGTTTGATAAAGTCCATATCTTTAACAGCACACGTCGGAAAGCAATGGGATTACGGGATCAACTTCGGTCC
>JPKZ01016568.1:185358-199685 GCA_000803305.1 Toxocara canis | reverse complement strand
GGGGAGGAGGGGGGTGGGGAGGAGGCTAGAACTATTATTGACGAGAGCGAAATCTTTCAGCTCGCCTTGCTTGCTGTAAAAATTTTTCGCGACTTTCGTTCACCTCATCATGAAGATCCTCCTCTTATGATGGGTGCCTGAGAATAAAACTGTACTGTGTATTGCTTGCATAACAACATCACTTTTTCTAATCGTTTGCAGTGGCACGACTAACACGCACACACACGCACATATACACACACAGACATACATATCAGCCAGTAGGTGGTTCACTGCGAGGTGGTGAAGCCACAGGTACTCCTGGGTCCTAATATCACAACGAACTTATTGCTTTATGTGAAGAAAGTTTTGCAAAACTTTGTGCAAATATTTAAGAAAGTCCAACCTTTCCGCTCCGAAGTCTTCGTAGGTCCGGTGGCAAAAGTTGGTAAAGGTTTCGCATCATTTGAAGGTGGTTTCAGCCGTCGGACGGTTCGCTTTGGATCGGTCGGTGGAGTTGGCTGAAAATTGCAATTGTTGTTTCACTTACGAAATGATACCGATTTTTTATGAACAAATCACATTTCATTCGGCAACCATTAACCGAACTCAAAGTTCTAAATCGTCGAAGCGAAAGCGAAAGTGTATTGAAACGGTCAAGCAAATTACTGCGTCAGCTACAGATGAACATGCGTCTTATTTAATGACTTAAGTAGAGCAAACAGTGGTTGAAACGAAATCAGTTTAATGGGAGAGATAAATCTTTAAAAAAGAAAAACATTGAATGCAAAGGATTTTCTTAAAATAATTCTCGTGGTTGCAAGAAAACCACAACAAACGTCATGTATTAAGAGAGATCAGAATGGTTTCCCTATGCAGACTTTATTAACTACAGAAACTTAGAAAAGATAAACCAAAAAAACGATGCTCTCCTGCGTAGCGAAAAGTTATGAAGGGTTATGAGACAATAGTTGCGAAAAATTTTAAAAAGTTATGAAAATAGGTGCGAAGAATTATGAAAAATACGCAATTATTGCGCTAGTCCGCCATATTTATGAACAATTTTCCAGCTCCGATTTTGCCTTTCGCTGTTCAGCTATCATAAATTTTTTGTACATGTTGTAATCTTGTTCAAGTGCTAAAAGTCTGAAAAATTTCTGTGAATTCCAAAAAATAATCAAATTTTGTTCGCTTTTTTTCACTCGGGTTTCTCTGCCATTCTATTGCAAAAACTAAAATTCTTCAAAAAATCTTCAAAAATCTTATAAATCCTATAAAATCAGGGCGGAATACTTTGTTACATAAAGCGTAGACTGGTAATTTTAACATATAGGTGTCAAAATTGTGAATTTGGTAACTTGTTTTTCCTTTAACATGATGTCATCAAAACGATTCCTTGTACATGCGATCCGTTTGATGCATATGCTACAAGCTGACAATAATAACGATTACAAAAAGTCCAGTAACAACAATGCTAATCACTGTGTAACACAATCACTTAGTGGTTCGCTTAAGTAAAGGTGTGGCAGGAAGTATTTTTCGTCTGAATATTAGAATCTGTATGATCAAGTGCAAAGTAACCTCCGGTGCCTTCTGTGGAACGACCTTGGCCGGTTTCGCACGATGTAGGTCTTGCTCTTGTCGCTGTAGTTCTTTTTCATACTCAGCTGCACGCTGCTCTTTCCACTTTTTCGCATCATCTTCCGCTTTGCTGTAATTTTTCATGCATAGTTTTAAGGAGTATTGAAAGTGGAGGACATGACCGAAAAAAAACATGAGTGCATCGTGCTTAGTTATAAATGAAAATCCATGCATTTACAAGCATAAAAGGGGCTTTTAACTACAGGCACCGTGGGACTGGCTGTGAAAATAATGATGATAGAGGCATGGCCCAATGGACAAAAACGGTTATATACAAGTTCAAGCTGAAGACATTACTCGAGTCGCATTATATTCTAGAACCGCAAAAAAAATTACCAGTAGTTTTTAAATTTGTAGTTACGGGCAGAAAGAAACGTAAAAGTACCATCGTAGACGCTGCAGTTGACATATCACAATGTTGTATTTGTAACTCTCTCTGATTACCGTCTCGCTTCACTTATTACTTTCCCACCTGTCCTGTTCTATCATCGTTTTCAATGTGTTTGCACTATCAGCAAACATCTTTACCCAAATGCTGATCAATTTGGGTAGAAAATTGTTTTCTTCATCGAAAGAAGTACGTCTACGGTATCCTAGAGTTTGGCCTACACAATGCAACGTCGAACATTAATCTTAGATGACGCGTTTCTTAGATGCCACAATTTTTTTTCGTTCTTCGAAAGGATTTCACCCACAGTGTTCGCAAGGAGGAATCAACGATCAGACAAATGGATGGTTAAGGGAGCAAAGAAGAGGGGGAGGGGGGGGGAGGGGGAGGGATGGGAATGAGTGAGGAAAAGAAAATGAAGTGAAGTGGGGCAGCAACCAGTAACTATTTATCACAGCGGTGCATCTTTTCACATTTTAAAAGCTGCTAAATATAGTATTAATTTCATGAACGTATTGCGGTGCCTCTTTTGCATGTTCGTTCTCCCCGCAACCAAACTGTTCACTCAAAAGGAAATTTTAAACGAAAAATGTCACTTAACCTCGCCCCCCCCCCTCCTCGTGCAAAGGCCCACAGTTTCTGGTAGGACACCTGTAGAAACTGTAGAAGATCTACGTACAATCATTGAAAATATAACAATATTCTTAAATGCTTCAGAGCAGTTTTAGTAATCACCTACTTTCACCTTTACCGCCGTTTTCCCGAAATCGGTTGGATCTGTCAAAAAAAAGTGAGCTGATTAGTGAAAATGCTGGAAAATTTACTTTGGAGTGAGTGCAAATACGCAATTCTGAATGTGGACTAGCAAAAGGTTTTAAACTGACAACTGACGGGCTCGTAACAGCGTTCGGCATCAATTGTCAGCTGGTCAGTTGTCCTTTTGTCAAAAAGAATATAAAACTCAGACGATGTTAAAACAACTTTAGTGCCATCCTAACATGGGAATGAAATAAATTCGAGTACAACCGCACTTAAAGATTATCGGAGTTTGCTTTTTTCCGCAAATATATATTTAGCAGTAAGCTTGATCCACTTAACGAGATGGTGGAATCCACTACAAGACAAATAATGTCATATTGTCATGTGCCGCTTTAAATGTATCATATTAACGCTTTTGGGGCTCCTGAGCCAAACGAAGAAAAAACATCACAAGAAGAGAAAAATAGAAGTAGCAACCATTTCAGGAGAGCGCATATTTCCGTTTAGTTCAGGCTCAAGGACAGTTGTTCGTGAAATGACAAGAGGACGGGTCTTCTTTTACATCTCATAAGTTTCGAGAGTTCATATCAGCTCTACCAGTTCCTGTCTGAGCCTTATGAGCTCCTATTAGCTCCTTAATCGATGAATGGGGCCAATTTGGGTGCCATACTTGAAAACGTCGCCAGTTTCGTTCAGCAAGTTCTTGTGTCTCTCCTCGAGAGCATTACGCCTCGCATCATCGGCTACCGAAGCGATTCCTTTTTTGAGATCTTCAAATTGTGTACTCAACTGTGTATTACCAGCTTTGATTTTTTGACGAATCTCTTCCATCTGAAAAAAAAAATAAAGAGACTGGACTAGTTGCTTCAAAAATAATAAATGAGAAGGAAAAGTTCAATAAGCCTCATCCTGAATAAACTATCATTAATTGAGCTATTTAAAAAAAAAAAACAACTTTACCTATCATCTGGGAATGCTATGCATTCTTGGAAAATGTGCCAAAAAATTTTTATGAGAATGAAAACTTCCTTGAAAGATAGAAACGATTTTTTTCCGCAAATATATATTTAGCAGTAAGCTTGATCCACTTAACGAGATGGTGGAATCCACTACAAGACAAATAATGTCATATTGTCATGTGCCGCTTTAAATGTATCATATTAACGCTTTTGGGGCTCCTGAGCCAAACGAAGAAAAAACATCACAAGAAGAGAAAAATAGAAGTAGCAACCATTTCAGGAGAGCGCACATTTCCGTTTAGTTCAGGCTCAAGGATAGTTGTTCGTGAAATGACAAGAGGACGGGTCTTCTTTTACATCTCATAAGTTTCGAGAGTTCATATCAGCTCTACCAGTTCCTGTCTGAGCCTTATGAGCTCCTATTAGCTCCTTAATCGATGAATGGGGCCAATTTGGGTGCCATACTTGAAAACGTCGCCAGTTTCGTTCAGCAAGTTCTTGTGTCTCTCCTCGAGAGCATTACGCCTCGCATCATCGGCTACCGAAGCGATTCCTTTTTTGAGATCTTCAAATTGTGTACTCAACTGTGTATTACCAGCTTTGATTTTTTGACGAATCTCTTCCATCTGAAAAAAAAAAATAAAGAGACTGGACTAGTTGCTTCAAAAATAATAAATGAGAAGGAAAAGTTCAATAAGCCTCATCCTGAATAAACTATCATTAATTGAGCTATTTAAAAAAAAAAAAACTACTTTATCTATCATCCGGGAATGCTATGCATTTTTGGAAAATGTGCCAAAAAATTTTTATGAGAATGAAAACTTCCTTGAAAGATAGAAACGATTTTCTTCAAATGAAATTTCGTTAAAATCAATTCAACTCAATCAACTGTGAAACGTAAATGTTTCACGACGGTCAAAGAAAATTTCAAACTCCCTTTCATCAAAGTTGCATTGAATTCGTTACGATGACGATATGGCAAATACAGACGCACTCATATGCTTGCAACAAAATTCAACTGTTACAATGCGCATGAAGAGAACTGAACGTTAGATATATGCATATCGCAAGTATTTGTTGCGCTCTTCTTGTTCATAAAATGTAATCAATGCAAAACTAACACAGAAATTTTAATTTTCAACCAAATTTCCAACAAAAATTTTCAGCTTTTCAAATTTTTCAATGAAAATTTTTCAAGTTTCAATACTTCCAAATTTTCAGTTGAGAAATCCAAATTTTCAACTAACATCTAGAAATTTTACAAAATGCCAAAAGTCGTTCATTTTTACAACCTGTACCACCTACTCGCAGCTTCACGAGGCGACGTAAAATAATTGGTTTAAGGAGATCATCGCTGAGAATGAGCTGACAAACGCCCACTCCGAATTGACTCCATTCAAGAATTATAGGAAGTTGCATTAAAATGACTTGTTTTCATCGAGTTTACGACATATTATGCTATGTCTTTTACATATCTTTTACTCAGTATTTCATTCCTTGCAGGACAACTTACTCACGTCATAAGAAATAGTTAAGGGCACGGTTGCATGCAAAAGTACTTTCAAACCGTTGTAATATACGACACCACCCACTTGCATGTAACTTGAAAATAAACAACATCAGCACTTGCCTGCTTTTCAAAGTCATCATTAACGACTGGCTTTACAAGTGGCGCAAACGTTCGCTTAGGCCTTTCTTCCTTCTTTTCGAGCATTGGCGACCTTCTATACCTGAAATATTTCAAATCCTATCGTTTAAAAAAATGAAAAGAAAAAAAAAACGATTTCATCCATCGAACTGTGCACGAAGCACGAACACTAGAATTTGCATGCATGCATGAATCATGAAGATATAAGTAAATGTTTGCGCACTACTTCTCATTTAAAATATCTTTTCTTTTTTAAATGTTTTCTTGATCGTTAAAGTTATCAAAGCTGGAAAGCTGAGAAGTTGTTAGAACGTAATTTCCTAAACAGAAGTCGACAAGATAAGGCAAAAACCAAAAAACTCACAGTGCAAACGAACATTTGCGCTAAATATTTATGCCGAAATGTGTGTCTGTCATTCCCGGAAAAAAAAATGTCATTGTCATTAGCTCAAAGCAATTTCAGGTTCCCTCTCTCTCTATATGTATATATATATATAAGATCTATATTATATAGCGGAAGTATATATATACGTATATGTATTTGGTATATCTCAGCATGAAGCCATTTCCGCAATATATATAAATGTATATATATATATATATATATATATACATATATATATTTCCGCCATATACATATATATGTACATATATGGCGGAAATGGCTTCATACTGAGTCATACCAAAAAAAATTTTACTAAGATTGCTATTGGAATATACGCAAGAAATTAGTTCCTCAAATAGTTTCAAAAATCATTGTATTGCAATAGACGTAGTGGATATCCAAATTCGTTTTAAACTATCAATTCAGAAAATTTAAATCATAGGAATATTTCGAACACTGAAGAATTACAAAGGTTTGAAATTTTACGAAAACTTATCCAACGACTGAATTGCTTACGTGTATTTTTCTGGTTTCGCCTCTGATGACTTGAAACGATCCATAAGAGAGCTGACGGTTCCAAATCTTCTCGCTTTCTTCTTGGCTTCCTCCTGAATTTGTTTTCTTTCACCGATCGTCATTACTATGGTGAAGTGATGAACGGAAAATTAATAAGAGAACTTATTAAAGAAATTAAGAGAACTTATTAACATATTAAAAGAACTTATTAAACATAAGAGAACTTATTAAAGATTATTCGAGAGCTCAATGTGATCAAATTGTGTGGCATTTTTCTGATGTGTAGCATTTTCGTGCTCATTTTTCGGCGTTTTTCATAAATAGAATGCACAATTATCTGCACAAGGTCTCCTTGTATGTTGTATATTAACGGGCGGGCAAGTTGACTGACTGTAATGCCGTGGGGCCTCATAAAGTTTCGTTTTTCATGAAGTCTCATAAAGAAATTTCATAAGGCGTAAGAACTCAGTTTCAAAAGAAGCTCTACTGTTTTTCATAAAATTTCAAGCGATAGAGCCATATTTGAGAGAAGTGCTATATTCGAGCTGATGCAGCTTTTGAAAATAGGGTTTTTGGTGTGAGTGGAGCTCGTTTCGTCCAAGTTTGCCTCATTTTTTGCGTAAAAATTGTCGCCACTTCCGTTTCCGCGATCCAACAAATCTTTGTTTCGATAACGAAAACCGGCGCTATATGCATGTGATGTGTATGGGTTGAAGGAAATAAAACGAAATGAAAGTACATCACTTATCTGTCATACTTTTCTTCTTTAAAAGTTTACTTAAGCAAAATGAATCAGCATTTCAGGAATGTGAAAACTTGGAACAGTTTGATGCGATAATCTCGAACAATCCAGAAAACAAAGAGCTTGCGGCTTTTAATTTTTATAAGAACACTATGGCGTGATTTTGTTGGCGAGTAAACTATGTTATGTTTCAGGATAAAATCAACTTCAAATTACTCTGACGCTGCCTTGTATACATTTGTTAAATAGAATGATAAAATTAAGAGTTAGTTCCACTGTTGAACGTTCGCGCACAAATTGCACAAGCATGAGAAACGTAAAGATGACACCAAAAAACCGACCTCTTCTTTTGCTTTCGCTTTTTTGGCGTCCAATTCGGACATATTAAGCGTCGACTTGCGAAGAGCCGATTTATCCTCGAGGAGCTGAAATCAACGATTTTCTTACGTAAGGTCTAATTGAGTAAGTTTATCTCACAAAAGGTTCTACTATGTTCTGCCATCGATCTGAGTGCCATTCAAGCTGACCTGTGCAGAAAGCGAGCAGCAAAACTGAAGTGAAACAAATGTTTGAAAATAACGCATACGTTGATGTTTTATCGTTTAATTTCAGGATACCTCAAAGGATTTTAAATGAATTGATTCGATAAACGAATTGAAATGATCGTTATGGTACTTACGAAATGAAGAAAATGCTTGAAAGCGGCCTTCATTGTTGCGATACGAGTGAATACCGCCAAATCGTCAGGCAGCAACAACACCGAATGAATGTAGGCGCTTGGAACGCGTATACACCGCAAAAATCTAGCCGAATTCACGTTGTGGCCAATAGACAGCACAAACCATCAATCAATGGGCAGCCGAGTTTTTGCTGCATTTTTGCTCACCAAAAAACACTCGGCTTATGGAGTGCCCACTTGCTATAGCTAACCAATAATGAGCGCATAACTAAGCTTTTATAATGCTTTTGTCAACGAACGCAATTTGCGCAAAATTCCCATCACGAACATCATACTTTTTCTCGGCTCATCAACGATTGATATATGCCATGGTAAGAGAGGCATATATCATTCATAGAAGAGCAGTTTCTAGTGTTTGGATGCCATTTTAACGATCAAGCTCACTATAAATACACGAAAAACATCGATGATAGCCGAGACGAATTATGGTCATTGCGGCCGATATAACAACATATTTTGTTTGCGGAATGGAAAAATATTTTGTTTGCGGAATGGAAAAATTTTAGAAAACGCGGAGAACTATTTGCGTTGATAATAATAGAACAACGACTCGATTGCTGCAACGTGCAAAGAAAACAGCCAAAAAAATCACTGAAATTCGCAATTTTTCATCTTTTGCCATGATCAGTGAGCATTCTGAACTAATCGTTCCTCTCTGTTTCTTTTCGTTATTATGGTATGCAAGAAATCAAATAAATTGATCACATAGATCCAGCACAGGTGGACGATAATGTAAACGTTTTGTGAGCCTATTTTGAACGGTATTTAACAAAGCATACAATAATCCATCACTTTAATCATAGTTATGCATACAATGAGAATGGCAGTTAAAATGTTAGTGATAACGACTTTTGATAGGGCTTTTCAAATAAACGGTCTATTGCCCAGCGGTTAAAATTTGACCGTCATATGCGCATGCGGTCTGAAAATCTCGTGAGAAGACCGTCAGTGGGAGGATGCGTGCATATTTCAAAGCACTCGAGAAGGCACGGTAAACTTTTTCTTTAAACACTAAGAAATCAAATGAAACACGAGATTTCCTCAAAAACAAAACACAAAAGACAAAAGAAGATTAATCCTCGGAAATCCGGAAAAAACAAACAATACAAGACTACAGTTCTCTTTAGATGGGAGCATAACAAATGCTCTGTATAGCACTCCATCTACTATCAGTTAAAAAATAGGCTATCCACGGCGTTAGAAAGTCTCAATTAGGGTGTTTTCTTCGTGGAACTTTTCGTCTTTCTAAGATGAACCATTAATCACTGTACATTTCATAGAAATGTTCTTTTCATTTCACCTCATTTTATACTCTTACTTGAAAGTGCAAAAAATCTCGCATCGACCACACGCTTAAAGACAAAATGATAAACGATATCTTGAACGTTTCGCGTCGTTGCTCTCTGCATTATTGATAAGCGTAGACAATGAGGCGAAAGCTTTTATTCTTTTGCTGAACCTGATCCACTAAGTTCGTTAGCATGTTCTAATAGAATCTTTTTTAATCAACATTCGAACAAAGAAACCGAAATGCATAATTCCATTGATTTCGAGTGATGGAAAGGGAAAGGAAGCTGCAGAGATCAAAGGATAACAGGTTTTAAAAAAAACGACTTCAGGAATATTCAGGACAAGGAACTGTAAATTTTACTTTTACCGGCTAATTTCCATGTTGGATTTCTTGGTTAATCGCCTCTAGGAGTTTAACTGATCGCCCTCATTTTCTAAAAACCTATAACGTACCAATGTCGCGCAGTGCGAAATATAATCGAATAAGAGAAATTAGTGAAAATGCAGCGATGAATTTCAGGAAAGAAGTTGCTGGTAGAGGCGAAATATGATAACCTAACAAAAAACAACATGGAGACTACCAGGTTAACCGCGGGGTAATGTGAACGGCCAAAAAAAGTTTCATTTGCTTTACCTTTAGTCGTTTCAAATCTAGCGGTTCATGGCTTAATACACTCTGAAGTCAACTTGTTGGCCCTTTCACCGTATGCAACGGTCACATTCGGCAATTCATTTCATGATCCCTTTAAGCATTTCCCACATGGTCTGTATGCAAAGCATTGCAGCCTCTAAGAAACCAGCATGCTCATCACCACATCATATAAATGCATGCAACGAGATCTCTCTATTATCCTACAGGCGCTCTAGAGAAACCGAATAACGAGGAGTGCAGCTTACTTTTGGCGTTGGTGATGCGGACGGAGTGCCTAATGATGCCTGAGCGTCTCGAGTCGGAGCAGATGACTGGGTCTTCAACGTCGGGGTTGAGGTACTTGACAATTTCGCTGAAGAAGACAGCGGCTTCGCTTGGGCTTGAGATGCTGCTGTTTGAGGTGTTGCCGATTTTTCTTGCACACTTTTCCTGAAATTCGAAATGCACAAACATAATGGTGCGCTGAATTAAATAGAATTCCAAGGGATAAATGCTTATTTCAATATTGAATGCTTATACTAGATGATATATCTATACCACATGACTACACCATGTCTATTACTACAAAACTGATGTTGCTTTCGCATATTTGTGTGCTCCAAGCACGGACACCCACCACGTATAACAATATGGGCTGTGCTTGGAGCACACAAATGCGGAAGCTTTGTTTCGAGTTAGCGAAAGCTTTTGAAAATAGTCCATTTCTCCAGCGCTTCATTCAATACCCCAAACATCGACGGCAACTGATATTCGAACTGGAATAGTTCAAATTATCTTACTGATTAAAATGCAAATAAGCACTCAAGATGATAGTACAACGCTGAGGTCATTGAAAAAAGTAACGAATATTCTCAGTGAATGCAACTGAGAATATAAGTGCTTTCAATAACAACAACTCTTGTATTTTCGGTAATATTCCCTGGAAGATGATGTCTGTAAAGGTTAGCCGATTAATTGGGGTAGTTGCATAGCCCAGATGCTTATTTTAAACTATATCCAAACGCCTTTTTCATAATACTGCTGAATTAATGTTTTTTGTGCAATTTGGCAAATTTATAGCTTTTTTTCAAACTGCGCTATTACGACGTCAGCCGTTCTAATATATGCATATATATTTCTTACTTACGGTACATATATATTTCTTGCTACGCTACATATACATTTGTATATTTATAGTATTGACTCGTGGTGAATTTGATAGGTACTATCTTCGTGTTAGAACCACTTTCTTCCCTATGCACACGCATTTTTAACCGGTCGACTTCATGCACAGTTTGGGGCGGAGATCAAAGAAGTGTTTCTAATAGAAAATTTGTAGGAATTGTCAATTCTGAGAAGGATTGGATTTTCACGATTTGTTTGCAGCTTGGGAAACCGGTTGTTTTGATGGTTCTGCCAAAGCGCATGTCGCGCCAGTCTCCTTGTACGCCTTCTCAGCTGTTGCACGCTATAATATTCTTTTAGATGCTAAGTTAGAGCTTTCTTCAACTTATAAGTAACAGAATAGTTTTTTTCTTACTTCCGGTCAGCAACTTTCACTTCCGCCTGGTGCACTTTAGCGGTCTCCAACTTAGGTGGTTGGATGACGGCCTTCTTTGCGAAATTGGTAGCCGGTTTACGATCGCTGAACGAGGTAGCCAACTGGTCGTTACGTTGTTCCTGGATCGGACGAACATAAGTCGGAACAATATCAACCGTTTTGGTCTCCTAAATTGAATCCGCCTTTAGTTTCGAAACAACAGAGAGAATTGAGAAATTAGTAACACACTGACAATTTCAGTTATATAAAATGTGTGCACAACTCTAAACTTTCCCGACTAATCGATGAAATGCATGACCAAATCACCCATAGCACATAAGACACAATAAAAGCTCCAGTGAAGCGATATATCGTCAATAGATTGCAATGATATATCGGTGTGCAGAATTTTTTGGTTCATCAGCTCAAATTATGCCCCTTCCACGATATTTTACAAAAAAAACAAGTTCCAGTGCATTCCAAAACGCGATTAATTCGAAGAAAAGAAGATTGTACCCAGTCATTCAAAAAAACGCTACTATTTAAACAGTTTTAGATTATTTTTAAACTATTGATTGAAGTGATCATGCAACAGCAAATGAAGCGATGGCAAGCTCTATTTACTTGTTGTCCACCATCGTAGCCCTCAGCAAGGTTCCATCATCATTTTCAACGGAAACTCTCGATAGGTTTTTCTAACTGGAATAAAAAAATTCAAAATCTCGCTGCCTTCATGCAAGAATGCCTTAAAAAGGTTGCAAAAATCAACGCTATAAGGAAAGATAGTATCTAGATACTTAAATTATTCACTTACCGCTCCTTCTTTATGTTCTATCAGTTCGGCACCACTTTCTGGGGGTCGATCCACTTCAAGTTCCTCAGCGGTAGCCGGCTCAATATGCTCCTCAGCGACGCCAACATGGGATGGAACCACACGTTTGGCTGCTTGCTCGGAAGCACCTTCTGTCAGCTCCTCTTTCGCAGCTTCTGGTTCTGCCTTGGCGACCTACAAGGGTGTCTTCGGTAATGAGTGATACGGGATTTTCTAAAACTGGCCACTTGAAGCGGGTTGGTGAGAGGGTTGCACTCCTCGCTTGCATCTGGTCACCGATAAATTACTTAAAAGAAAATGTATTGGACCCGTAACTATCAAAAAATGACGGTGGACCAAAAATATAACTCATCCATATAAGTCCAACATCTCCTCTCCTCTTCTCGCACTCCTTGATACCCCAATGTTTTCGACAAGACTTTGAAAACGAAACGTACCAACAACTCAATCATGCCCCGAATTCCTCACATCCATATATCCTATAAGATAGCTTATGGATACTACGAAATTCAACACTATGCTACGGAATTTTTTTGATGAACAAATCGGTTTCCGGAATTCTGCAAATGTGGGGTGTCTGTAGATGTCGCTTTAATGCCTTTATTTATGTGTACCGGATGCATCGATGACTAAAACGATGTCGAATAACGGAAGAAAGAAAGAAAAAGCACGAAACAATTGCAGTTAGCATGCCATTTCTAAAGGTCTGACGTAAACTGTCGATGAATTTTGATGAAGGCGACGTTATCCGACTATTGTGGTAAGGCAGCTTACAAAGCGCAATCGAAGTGCTGACAAGATAGTCGCATCTGTGAACGATTAACAATTTCTTTATGAGATCGAAACAGCTTCCGCTCAACGAGCCGAATTTAAAATACTTGCTGGCCTCTTGATGTTTAGTTTCTTAAACTATTCGTCTCAAAATCACATCTTTTTGATGTAGAAATTTTGTTACAAGAACCATCTAAGTCATGAAGAACCATATCGTACAGTAATAGGTAAGCGATATGCAATTTCCACTTCTGAACTCTATCGTTTTCAAGCGCTAGCAAGATCGGTCTTGAAAGCAAGATCGGTCTTGAAAGCAAGATCTAGTGAAATGTGCAGAAAAAAAGTAAAGCAAATAGTAAAGGCAACATAAGAATGGTTAATAAAAAGATGCTTAGAAAATGAAAAAGCTCACTTTGAGCTGCTCGACCTCCTCAACTTTATCATGCAAATCCAACTCTTTCGTATATGTGATTTCACGACTTTTGTCTGCAGCGTTTTGATCTTCTTCAATGTCAGCCAATTCTGCGCGCGCTAATTCTTTCCCCTGGTATAAAATAATTTATTTTTTTGCCCTTTAAAATCTTAAGGAAAACAGAACGTTAAATTCCACTTTATTTTTTTAAAAATTACTCATTTCGATCTTATTTTTCAAGTTTAGTTTTAAGACTGAGCAGAAGAACTATCATCGATTGTATGCAATCATGCAAACACTGAATATGTTTTTAAAAAAATTCCTTATGGATGATATTTCCGGTTAAAAAAAACTTAGTTTGATTGATAAATCTTTGATTGATTTCTCCACTGCTGAATTATCCCAATGAATTGTTAATCATTTGATTCTTATGTATATGAATAACTATAAATAATACATAAGACATTCGTATATGTATGGCTTAAAGAGAAGAAGAACAAAGAAGAAACCTCATCCGACTTGAGAGATTCATCTAGGCATTCCTCCGTATCAACTTCCATCTCTTGCTCAACTGCTTGCTGAATAACCGGAATGGCTGTTGCGACCTGAAAATGTCAATATGCTTAAAACGAAGCCCGTTCTCCATGAAAAAAACTTATTTATTCGGCAATTTTTTTTAAAAAAAAGTGCTAGCTAGATACACAAATTCAGCTTTCACAGAACAATTAGGCATCAAAATCAATAATGTATTTTTGGTGCACCTTTTACTAAACTATTTCAAGTACATTCAGAATAATAAATATAAAAAACAGAAAAAAGGAAGAACGGCTTATTTGGTTTGTTTGAATTTTATTTCATAATGAGTAAAACTATTTCTAAAAGTACTCTATAACGTGTTCCCGATTCATGCCAGATGAATGTGCTCAAAGATTGTCCGATTTAGGCTTCCATCAAAAACGCTACGCCCGACGCACCATCAAACGATGCAATAAAGAGAATCTCAACAGATAACCATTGAATTTTTGCATTTTTATTGCGACATCCTTTAGTCTTGCCGCAGATATTTACCCTTAATGATGATTGTGCAGCATTCGT
>JPKZ01016568.1:169582-185353 GCA_000803305.1 Toxocara canis | reverse complement strand
AGGAATAGGAAATCAATTTGTCACTTCTAAATGGAAGATCATTATCAATGATCATTATCTAAATGGAAGACCCTATTAACCAATAAGTTATCACTTTGCACCGCAACTGCCGTAATCTACCCTCTTATCTCAGCACTCAAAATGCAACCCGTAAAAGTGAGATTCGACAGTATCATGGAGGAGTTCTTTGAAAAACCATTTCATGATCTTCTATCGCGTCGAATCGGTCACTGTACATATGATAGGGGTACCTTGCAAGGAGTTGTTTTGATGTCAAAATTGAATTCCGAATTTCGCATTCATCTTTTGAGGGGAGGGGAACGAGAGAGTTGCAAACTCTTCTCTTTCTTTTACGACTTCAGAAGAAGGGGACAGCATTTCATCTTCTTATCTTATTATCCATCGGATAATCCTCAGTCATGATATTCGAAGAAACGTTGTTTCTTCCTCATTCGACGATGTTACAGTAGTTTTCGAAATCAAACCTCGTCGTTATGTTCATGTGTTTTTGCTCCTGAATACTGCTCAACGGCCGCAGTCTCACATTCTTCCTCCTCTTCTTCCTCTGCTTGTTCAACTTCATCTCTCGTTTCAAAACTGGGCGAAATGTCCACAGAAATCAACATCGGTGATGGCGTCTGTAGAAGTTAAGAAATGTTAAAAGGTTGTTTTTTGGCTGTTCTGTTTGATGATTCCTTCCCATTTAGAAAGAACCGGTTAAATTGACGACTATTGAATTATTTATTCTAAAAGTTTTTTTTCCTTTACTGTCGCTGAAAGGGTTAAGTAAAAACAATGCAGTGGTCACCTATAGAAAGTTGACAAGCTATGCAACACCTGAGTATATATTTGGCCAACGTCGTAAGTTCCTGCCATTTATGCCCCTTTATGGGCAGACTTCACAAGACCATCTAGACGTCAAGTAATGCAGATCTCACCTTACCATATTTTTGACATGTTGGCTATAATAAGAGTGCGAAACCGAAGAGATCTATGAAGAGATAACCATTGATCGTGATCGATTTGGAATTCGAAACCGAATGTATAGCATGAAAACGATTAGCCTCGGAAAATTTAAAAATGTGCTTTCAAAGGTTTTCTGGGAAGTCCGTTGAGGAGCCAAAAAGTTATTGTGAATAAAAACTGTTTTTTTTTCATCCTAAAAAAATCTCTCACCATTTCGGCTCTCGAGCATAGTTCATTTTCATCGGATTGTTCGGAAAGTTCACCAGCACTTTGCATTTCTTCACTCGCCTCAAGTTCACCTTCTTCCTCACTCGCTTCATGTTCATCTTCTTCCTCGCTCCCCTCACGTTCATCTCCTTCTTCAATTTCTTCTTTTAACACCTTTTTCCTCTTGACTTTACGTTCTCTATCCTCCTCGGTTCCTTCTTCATTTTCCACAGATTCTTCCACTTCTTCCCCCTCCACTTCTTCCTCCTCCTTATCTCCTTCTTCTTCTTCTTCCTCTTCTTCTTCCTCTTCTTCGTCGTACTCTTCGTCATAGTAATCCTCGTCATCGTACTGAAATAAGGGGAATGTCGCAAGGAACGATTTCCTTAAATGCAAATGCAATAAATTAGAATGGAAATTATGAGGATGATTAAAGCGTACAGTCGCATTTTGTAAACGGTTATCAAAGGACTGAATAAGAAGTAGAAAAAAGAGAAAAAATTGAATGACATGCACATTATCTCTTCTCCACTTTTGAAAAGTCTCATTTTATGAACATAATTCATCTGTAAAAATGAGAACAGGCAGGAAGGTTCGTTCCATATTTATTGCAGAAGAGAGGAGAAGGGCTTGTACCTCATCATCCCCCCCCTCCACTCCTCCCCCTCAACAGTGGCGAAATTTTATAGATGATCATTTTGTAGATGTCAGATTTGCGAGCAGGACGTTTCCAATCAAATTTCACAGCTCACTGTTTTCCGATCAAGATTTTGCAAAACATGATTTTTTGAACAAAGAGGCCTAAGCGCATCGAATAACACATAAGAACGGCTTCTATCCGCTCTTACTTGCCGAAGCTAAGGCGCCGGCCGTGGACTTAAGGCTATATGTTGCTCAAAAGCTTTTTAAAAGTTGCACTGCAGTTTTTCCTGCGTCGTCTGACCCCTCAGCTTTTGAATACTCCTGAGAAATCTTGAAATTTCTAAGTGTAGTCCAATGTGGAATGGCTGAAGGGAAGCAGACACAAACAGCATGGAAAGGGTGTTGTCAGAAGTCTACTTGAAATTAGAATTCCTTAATATTCTTGGATAGATATAAACGGAATACATGCGTGTGAAGAAAGTATATGCGAGCTGATGAGATCGCTGACAAGGCTTATGCTATGAAAATCGTTGAACGCCTTATTTAGAGTCTCTTTCATAAATGTTCGGCACGCCTATGAAGTAAGCTACTACAGTCACAGAAGTGGTCTTCCACCCCTGCAAACAATGACTTTTGCACAAAATTTGTTCCGGGCAAATTTTTTGCCCAAAAGACTGAAATTCATCCATAAAACCGGGAATATTTACTTCTGAAATGTTTTTTTTGACCCTGTTGCTCCATCCATCTCGTTTATGGCTCCCTGTGGCTAGAGATCAAAGGAAGATCGCTTGTATAAAGTTCAACGGAGATCGGCTGAATGCGCTAAATAAAATGAAAAGCACTCAATGTTCTTCATCGAATGCCCGCAAATCTGGTCTATACTTGCTGAACCATCAACGAGTTAAGCAATCATAAAAATAGAAGGAATTTTTAGTTCTTTGAGAGATAATTTGAGTGAAAAGGCAGCTAGACATGATTGTATTGAATTTGTGATTTATAATTTGGCATGGCAAAGCTAGATTGGATCTTGCTGGGATTATTTATCGAACATTTTATTCTGATCTTGACACAAAACGACGATGCATTACGATAAACCAAAAAGATGAAAGCAAATTTTTCAGCGCATAACTTTTATGAGATCAGTGCAAGGGAATGATTATCTTTTATGGAAACTGGAGGCTAAGCACATTTAGAAATCCAATAAAAGTTAGGCTTCCCAAGTCGCTCATCGTAGAAAATATCGCTGAAAAACTCGCATTGCAAACGGCACTTTTCAAGATGGTTTTTTTTCTTCTGAAATTAGAATATTACGTTCTTTTCTACTCAATTTAAGGTAATGAATATGCTTAGAGTCATTAAGAAAACAAACTCGATGAAACTTCTTATGAAGCAATGCGACGTATAGTTAGCAATGTGAGAGCATAAGAGAAAAGGAGCGGAAAATAGTGACAGTTTCAAAAGAACAGACTGATTGAGAAAGAAATGACACCTGAGAAAAACAGTTGAGGAAAACATGTTACAGTAATTGTAGTAATCGTAATCCGCATTGCATCGTTTGGACTTTGTGATCTTATCGTCTTGATGCGAAGATTACTCACAGTACAAAACCTATTATCGGACTGAAATAAGCCGCGAATATTTGCTGAGCTAATCTGGCGAATAAGCTAAGTAGTGGATAGAATATAAAAATAAATTATTACTCTTAAATGGTCTAATTTCTCACTATTAAATGTAAGAAAGAATAAACAGTTCAGTAATTTCAATGGACCGGACGACATATTTTCGAAGGCTTAATATAGGATAGCATATGTGTTCGTTCGTTCGCTGTATAGAATACAGGTGATGAATGTCTAGTCAGTGAGATAATGAATGCGCATAGATCGATACTGGATGATATGGTGGTTAAGCGATTCAGGTACTGATCCAGGTACACAATCCATTTCAATACTGCTCTGACCAGCCATTTATATGGTTGTTGATGAGAATGACATTCAACGGTTCATCTGGCACAACAATCGCGAGTAACGTGGCCAATGCTAGAGATTTAGGCTCGCTCATGGATATAGCATTTATTCATCACCACCGCATAAAAATCCTTTTATTGGTATGAGGCTTATTCAAACTGAAACTGAGCGGAATTTTGAAGCGCAGTATTTTTATATGCTTTTGGTAATTTCAAGAGTCGACACTGCGGTTGCGCAAAACATTTTCAAACAGTTGCTATTTCAGATGCTCATTTCGAGGCAAAAATGCTCCAAGCATGAATGATGAAAACGCACATTGATCGTCGATGGAATGAAGCTCATTGAACAAGTAGATAATAAAGGAAATTATAAAAAACCTACATCTGAATCATCATAATATTCACTGCTTGACTCATCATCCGATCCTTTTAGTGCTGCTTTCTGGACCAACTTCAGCGTATAGCCTACGGCAACTGTATCGTGGTAATGCATACCATCATATTCCTGAAAACAAGGCGATAGATCCGATATAATATTATGCTCTTCGCCTTCCTTGTCTTTCCATTTAAGTACGCGGTATTAGATGTTTTAAATTTTGATCATTTGTTGGAGAGCTATATAAAATTTGAAAAAAAAAGTGATCGACACGCAAATATATAGCTTGCCATGCGAACTATTATCGATCCTCACTCGCCTATTAAATAGGATTTAAAGCTTGCAAAATTTTTGCTTTTTTGAACCGCACATAGGCAAGATCTAGTTAAGTTTTAATGACTGTTTGGAGGGCATCCGAAATTAGTAAGACAAAAAAATCTGTTTTAGCACTCTTGTGGACTTAAAGATCTTAATCGAAAATGGGTCTGTAAAGGTAAAGCGATCCCCAAGTCGCCTATCCGATGTATCGAAAAATTCTCCATATAATCTTTAGCAATGGGGATGCACTACACAAATCAAAACCATGTCTTCCCATCAAGCATTCCTATAAACCTAAATCCAGTTATCTTAAGCCTATCGTAGCAAAAATTTGCATCGATGATTGAGGAATGGAAAATATACAAGTAAATTTTTATACGACAAGAACAACTATATACGATGGTCTGACACTCGGCCACGTACTTCGCGATAGTAGCAGAAAAAAAGTTGGTAAAGGAAATATGGGAAAAATTTCATTGGAATATTTTAGAAGCATATCAAATCCATGGTAGCAAGAATAACGTCGAGCATGGCGGGTTAATTTGAAATAAAAAATCATTCTTGCTATTAAATCAATTCGGTGAAACCTCATCGCTGGAAAATGAAACTGGGCTGAGATAAGCGCCAAGACCCGAAGATGGCGGTCGTAAAGCGGAGTCTGGCCGATCGTCAAGTCGACTACGATTGCGAGAATATCGACCATCTATAAACGAATGTCAAGAACTGAAGGAAAGATAATCTACAAAAGAAAAGCTTTGGAATAGCAATGATGGTATGGAGAAAAAAAAACAGCTTCTCGTTACTGACTAATTTATTCACTTCACTACCTTTCACCCTTCGCTATACGTCTTCGAAAAAAACTGTTTCATATGCAAAATGCTTCGCAAGGGAAATAACGCAGGCGTCTCACACTTCCGGTTTTCTAGAAAAGGAGCGCGATAATTATATTTGAGACCTTATAATCATTGGCTCCTAGTCTTATCTAGGAACAATGCGCTTTCTTACTTTGTATGCATTGTACGCTTTCATACTTTGTATATAACACGTTAGCAAAGAAGCAAGAACATGGCGAGCATAAACGTAGCAAGAAAGAGACACTGATTCGCCTACTCTAAAACAGTGTAATAGAAAACCACAGCTCAAGAATAGACCTCGCTTGCTCGAACAACTTCTTTGTAACCATATTACAAATATGGAGTGCATCTACGAAACGAGTCCAGTCGATCCTATATAAGAAAGGTGTGAAATTTCAAAATAAATGTATTTTAAAATTTGAATGGATCATCAATTGCTGGGAAGGAACCAAAAAAACACAGCAATTTATTACACATGAAGCGAACAATACAAGTTTTAGAATAAGGTTATACAACAACTAGGTCGATGAAGTGGACGAATTTTACAGATTATCATCAGAGAAAAGCGATTCGAACATGTAAGGTTAAACCAACCATCGGATTCAAAGTCAATCATATCCTCATAGTCAGAGAGTGATTCCACCGACTGCTCCTTTGCCGAATCCCAATCGTCCATTCCATCATAGCTGACCGAAGCAGTGAAGATTGGAGCAGGCACTGCCATCGTTTGAGAAACGCGTCCTCTGCTATCATCATTTCTACAAGCATCATACTCTCATCCCCCTTATTCCCCTAAATTTTTGAAGGTTGCACATAGCTGAACGAAGTGCAAATGTGAATGACATAGGTCCTTGAACATATCACCCCATATTATTTAATTATTTCAAGTTTCCATAAGGAGCCGTTTGTCCAAAACAATCGCCTTCTCTTGCATCAAAAACATCAAACAACTTCGAATAAATGAAGAAGACGAATGATAAGCAAAACTTTATGATCTGATATCAATTCACCGCTTTGTCACTGCGGAATGGAGGCACTGGAGAGCAAAGCTTATTGCAACAATGTGCACAACGTAAGAACAGAGCATAAGGATCTTTTAAAATTCACCTTTCTTCAGTACCGATGGAAAAAAAAAATGCGATGAAATGTCTCTTCGTTAGTATTCTTTCACACATAATTGAAACAACAAAGTAATTACCGTGAAGGTGGTCCCGCAAAATGCAGCTCAAAATCGCTCTCGTAATCTGTGTACGGAGTCGGCGAACGAGAACGATTCGGCGAAAGTGGGTAAAGATCACCTGTAATCTTTCATTCAAGAATTTGGCGCTTGTTCTGTTCTTTTAAATATGTACTTTCTTAAGAAAATTGAAGTCCGGAAAAAAAAGCTTATATGAAAGACTCGAGTGCACTGGAGGAGACCGAGCTGTGTTTGTCGCTAGACGCTGATACGAGGAAGCTTCATCCGAACGATGCATGCACTTTATTGGAAGGGGCCGTATCTGAGCGGATTCGATTGCTCAGTGAAGAAGCTGATTAATCAGTCATCCATTAGTTTTGTTTACTCTATCTCTCTTTCATTGTAGATCGATGAAAAAGTAGCGTTTTTTTCGACTACATTCATTACGAAGCTCTGCTGCTGTAATTCACCTTCACTACTGCATCGTTATAGTTCACAGCGAATGAGCGCCAGGAAAGCTCGATACAGTTAAGGGATTGCCTAACCTTAACAAAATTAACGGTACAGCTTTATCGTTCGGCTGCTGATGTGCAGCTCTGCGCGTCGATCATCGAAACTAAGTGTCTGTGATCAAGTGCTAATACAGTCGGCTAAGTGCGGATTTTTAGCAAATGTATTGTTCACACAGAAGCTTGAATGAAAAGGTCACCGTATGCTCTTTTTAGATCGACGTTTCTTGAAAGAGAAAGTAAAGCTTCATTCCAGAAATGCTACGCTCCTGCGAGGTTTCGCCCGCATCCCCTCTCCACCTTTCTCCTGTCGTTTCCTTTGAATTGACCGACTGCTGCCTGACAGCGTCACCATCACCAAACAAATTCTAATGGTTCTCTCTCGATAAATTTTACGGGAAACAATAGCATTAATTTTCGCAATCAGTCATTCATGGAATCTCTTTTGAAACCAGCAGCCATGTTCTACTTCTGTTCAGCGTAGTATGTTATAATGACACACTTCACAACCGATCGGAAGGTGTGCGGGGGTTGGGTGGGACGGGGGTGGGGAGCGCGTGGAGGAGGAGGACAGAGAAAGTCGTCAGTCATTTAGCATACAGGTGAGCAAAGCAATCGAGACGGGATAGGAATCTCTACGGAAAAAAAAGCGTCCAGAAATCGTCCCCTGAGTCTCGATTATGGAATCGATCTTCCACAAAGCACTATTTCTACCTTTGTTCTAAAATAATCATAGGAAACGTTTTTGAATTTTAACCGCTCCACCTGTTTCTGTTGATATGAAATGTAGCAACTGTATACCTCAGCAACGAAACGCAATTAGTTAGCATATTGCTCGAAGCAGACCAACATACAACTTGCACTAGAGATGCTACGCTTACACCCATTCCAGAAGCGAACTGATTGTGTTGCAGTGCAACTCAACGTTTATTTTGTACAAGCAAAACATTAGCGAATTTTTGACTCATTGACTGCCTATGTGCTCTTAATAAATTGGGTTAACCAGATGCATTGTTCAACATCTTATGAAATGTGAGGCCGAAAAAGAGGGCGACCTCCCCCGACGAAAAGCTTGTACTGAAGAAGAGCTAACATTGGAAATCATATGTTAATTCAAATCCGAAAGTAGATTCAGCTTCTGCCATTGTGAAAATTCTCAATTTCAAACTCTGCTCAATTCTATGAAGTGTATAAGTAAATTACGCAGGCCAGCAAGCAAAAAAAAATGTAAATACAGATGCAAGAGATGAAGGTTTATTGCGATAAAAGTTCACATCTTCAGCACCGTGCACTTCAAAAAGCATCGTTTGGCAATTGAAAATATTTAATAGCGGAAGCAAATTTTTCGCGATCACCTAAGATCAGCGGGGATCGCATTCCGGTTGCTTGACCTATTTAGTAACGTCGCAATAAGCACAAGTTGAACATTTGTTCACTAGAACTTTAAGGTTTTGAATTTACTACACATTGACTGCAAAATCAAATCTTTTCCGTCATCAGAGGTTCTTCTGTGAACGCGAGACTGATTCGTTCGGCGCTGTTAGCTATTGCGCCATTGTGGAAACCAAATTTTTTCTGCTATTGCGAACAGTAAAAGAAATTTCAAGTAAAAAATTTGACATTTTTTTTCTACATAGTAAAGCTTAGTTTGAAACGTGCATGAGGACTTAGTAGAACTTGCAAACAGTGTTACAAGATCCGCAATAATCCGGCCTGTTATCGACGTTATCAACACTTAGCCAACCAGCAATGGTTATGAGCACAATTAGTCACCACATATCAAATATCTCATTTATTTTGAAGCTTTAGCTTTCTACGCTATATAGAACATTTCGGACGCATTTCCTCAACGGATTTTTTTTTCAAAGACAAGAAAGCATGCAAAACTTTGAATTCTCCTGTACTTTTCGTTAAGCGCAAGTTTTACTTATTAACTGTTAATTCCGCTAGTGTTAGCCCAAGACTTTACAGGCCATTCCTTTGTGAAACGGGCAGGCAAACAAATGAGACAAACGAGTATTCAAGTCTGCAAAAAAAGGAAAAAAAATTGCACAATTGATTTGATCCAGAAGCGTACCAAAGAGAGGGAGATAAAAAATGCAGCCGTCCACTTCACAGCCTCCCAATTCCAGCGGCCATCATAGAAGAAGAAACACCAGCAATTTAAATTTAAAAAAGACTAGTGAAGTTAACCGATTTCAGGGAAAAGATCTAAAAATTTTTATGAGACTCTGGGTACTGAGCATCATAATGAATTGCACATGTTGGAAAATGAGCTCGTGAGCACTGCGAAATGAAAGCCTAAGGATTTTTTTGTAAGCGCTTGAATCCATCAAGTGCCACCCTTAGTGTTTTAGTTTGACTCCAGCGACCTCGCCACTTCGAAAGTTGAAGTCCAAAATTGAGAATTTTTTTTGGACCAAAAAAATTCATATCATGGAACAAGTGAACTACAAACGTTCCAACTACTCCTGAAAATCTCTACCTTACTAAACTCTTTGGAATTCTTCGCAGTACCGACTAACTAAAAGATAACATTCTTCTAAATTCAGCATATCATAAGGATGTACAATGATGAGAATAGAATACAATGGAGAGGAATAATTAAAGCGTCAGCAAGTGAAATAATGCACCATTAGTATCGTGGCATGACGCGCAGATAATCTGAAAATATTGAAGCTCTAAACTCTTGAATGTTCCTTCTATTAGTGACTGATCTAATATGTGAGATAAAAATTTTGTTAAAACTGCTACACATTTTCATTACTGAATACAAATCTCGCCGTCGCGTGATTTTGCGGACGTCCAGCTGTTCGTTACCTATATGCATAGCTGTATCTCAAAGGATTCACTAGAATCACCCGATTTTGATCTGAAGGCATTGCAATATAAGTTCAATTGGGGGAGAGGTGGGGGGAAAAGGGGTGAAGAAGACAGAGAGAGATGGAAGGGAAGTGACGGGAAAGAATTTAAACAAGTTTGCATGAAGTGTTGTCCTCAAAGGTGAAGAGCGAGTGAAACCCAACCGGAGGTAAAACACGGATTGAATTCCACGGTTTATGGTGAATAACTTTTGATCCTGTAGTGATGCTATACCGAGCCCCCTTCCCCTTAACCCCCCCCTCCCTCCAAAAATATCGAGCTTTTCGTGAAAAGCTAAGATTTCATTACTTTCCACTTATTATTTGTTTCATTTTATTTTACTCTTCTTCGATAATAACTCACTCAGTAATACAGCTTTGTCTATTTGTTTCTGACAGTACTCGGCATTGCTGATATTCCATCATCGCTTTCTTGATGAACTGTTCTCAGATTCTCACATTAGTTATCTACTTATCTTGATATCCCCAATTTTCAATACCAATATTATTTGGACATCATCGCACTATTACCAGTACGAACACTTACGTGCAAATCTCCCAAGAACGAAATATTTTCGAAACATCAGATAGGTCTTGTAACGGCGGATCACTGAGCGACGATTTTTGCAATATGTCTGCACAAAAAATTTTACCGTCTAATTCTGGCCCTTAAGAACTTTAGCCGCCTTACTGAAAATTTAGTTCTAGCAATGTCGCCGTATTCGGGCTTTTTTTCGATGGGACTCGAAAATTTTGGCCCTTCGCCGAAAATTTCGATGCTCTCAAATAGATTATAATACATTCGGCGATTTTTAACAATGCTGAACTGTAATTGCTGCGGTTTTGTGATGCAAGATAAAGGCCTGATTTCTGAAATAGTTTGTCAACTTGACAGGAAATGCTGAAATTTTATGAACGTTTTCATCCTATGCACTACGCATTCACTGACTTAGCATCATACAATGTGAACATTGTAGCTTGCTCAAGCTGAATGCTAATTCATTGATTATGCAAAGGTGTTTTATAAGGCGTTCAAACGGGAAGTGTGTTAACGTCCAAGCAAAAGCATATTGGCTTCGCAAATCTAGCTAGCGACCTTTACTCGTTTCCGTTTGTCATTTT
Source organism: Toxocara canis (assembly GCA_000803305.1). Classification (NCBI taxonomy): domain Eukaryota; kingdom Metazoa; phylum Nematoda; class Chromadorea; order Rhabditida; family Toxocaridae; genus Toxocara; species Toxocara canis. The sequence continues at coordinate 174,358 of JPKZ01016568.1, read as the reverse complement.
TGTAACAGATTTTAATGAAGAAAAGCTAATCTTAGAGTAATTTGTGGTTCTTCAGACGGGGAAGAAATCCTTACAATAAGAAAGTCGCTATGTGAATGTACGCCGACAGGCTCAGATAGTATCCGTTCATACTATCAGACTAGCCGGTTTGATACTTTGCCTTAACAAAATTTATGTTTACCCTGATCGAAACGCTTTAGAAATTCTTAAACTGCGTGCATTTTTCCGTGATTCGATCAAGAGAAAAAGCGACCTGCGCGGTTGCAAAGTGCTTGCAGTTTTTGCGCATTCAAACACTCATAACTTTTTCTGGGTCAGCGAATGACTTCCAGCTCTGTACAGCGATGTCACCTGAAGGCATCGGTTACACTTCTCAAATTTTGTGACTACCTTTAGTGATTTTCGAATTTAAATTACCGAATGAACATACAGACATATACTTATGCGTATACGGAAACAGCACCTGTATGATTCGGTTCCCTAACGTCAATTGGCGGTTCCCTAACGTCAATTGGTGACAAGAAATCTTTGTTTGTTTCAAAAAAGAAAATATGCTGGGAGCAAATCTTTGTGCACAGATGAATGTACACGGTGGGCATCGCGCATGTAAAAAAAGTTTGCAAAAAAAAGAAAATCTGGAGTTGCGAACCACCGAAACTACTCGAATAAAACCGACGAAGTACCATAACTACTGGAGTAAAACCTCTTCCTTTAGAAAAGGTTGTAAACAGCATTGCTGCCTTTCAAGAAAGGCTCCATCTGATCGAACAGGGTATAACTGTTGTCAAAATGATGAAGATATCAAAAAATAACTGTAATTTACCAAATGCGAAATGGTTCCATATGCTCCGTGACTGAGGTCAGCTGCATACCTCTCAGTTAGAGCAGCAAAACCGATAGATCAGAAACACATCTCACAGCAATTACTGTCGGGCGCACAAAAAGAAAAAGAATAACCTCGTAATCACAGTCACAAGCCGTATGATAAAAGTTTTCAAAGAAACTCTATAACTTCGCTTTTCTTTCTTCAGAACTAATTGCAAAAGCGTAATTCTGAATGTCTATTTGCATACGAGTAATGATCGTTGACAATGGAATGTTATTTTGTCTATGAAGAGGAATTTGAAAGAAATGAAAAAAAAAATCGACAGGTAATGAACAGACAGTTAAGAGAAGCGCATCGAATAAACAAGTCACTTATGACCATAGAAATACTTCATGTAATTGCCTCTGTGGAATTACTGAAAGTGATGTAAATAAACGAATATTGGTTCACTAATAGATCATGGCGGGCAGCAGCTCACTGGTAGGGCTCCCGCTTCATATGGGGGAAGACCTGCGTTCGATTCCCGGCTGCTTATCCGACGGATCGCCAGCAGGCTGACCACCAGGCGTTTCGAAACTGGTCAAAAGCAAAACAATCATGCGTGGGCATGGTTGTCAGCTGCATCGATACGGGAATCGATGAAATTGCAGCTGCTTTTGTATCCCTTTGTAATAGATCATGCGTTTAAACAAAAAAAGGTAGTTTACCTCTTGGCCGTTGACTCTTTAGATTGTCCCTAAGTGAAATTGTTTCAGAAACTGAGTTCTCGATCTCTGACTCGCTTCCTCCATGATTGACATAACGACTATCTAAATAAGTTGGTTGGGAGAGATGATTGTGGTGCAAAAGTAGAAAGAAAAAATAGATCAATGTTTTTTTCTTTCAGATTTCAAAGCGAATATAAAAGCCAACAGAGGATGGAACACTATGTTATTCAGCTCCATTGGGTGTAATTAAATGTAATTGCAATCGAATGCTATTCACGGCACGACAACAACTGTCGAGAGAACAACGCTCGTGCACATCGCCTGACTATTACCTCGAGAACGACAGTTTCAAGCGCGGAAAATGTGATCGAGACACAAGCTTATGTTGCTTTTGACCTAGACCTAGTCAGTTGTCTATCATATAATCCTGATTTGAAAACTTTCAGTATCATGTGGAATAGAAACTCCAAGCTTGTGTTGCCCCCAACCTGGAGTAATGGGATTTGTCTTCAAAAGGTCTGTGTTTCCACGCCCATCGTGATCAAGCAATAGCGCCAGTTGAAGCAAACAGCAACGGCGAATTCTTGATAAGGGCTCCTCGAAGTTCTCCCAATCTATTTCCATTTCCATTCCATTCAGCCTTCTATTCTTTACTCTCTCTACATATAATATACTCTATACTTTGTTGATCTCTTGTCAAAATAAAACTATGGCATCATTTTTGAATTCTTCTCACTTTTGAACTTCAAAGAAACGTCCCTAACAATAAGCAGGTAGATCATTCTACCAATACCGCATACACCATACGATGACTTCAGATCGAAAAACAAGATCTACCTTCATCATCGGTATATTCACTCTCGCTGGCATGATCGGTTGGAGATGCTCGATTCCATAAGAAGTTAACGTTAGTTGTCAACGGTGTGTTAGGCATTGAGGCTTGCGTTACCATCACAAGAGGCGGCCTTCGATATGGTCGGCTTACTAGCTGAAATAATCAAGTTCTTAGGGGTCATACAATATTAAACGTATGGATTTTACAACGTGTTGCAAGAAAAATGGCAACACAGAGATAGCTAACTAGTTGAACAAAGCTGAATTATGCTAGCGATTTTTATATAGTGTAATTCTCTACTGCATTTTGCTATGAGCTGAACCCTTCATTACGATTTCAGCTAACAGACTTGAAGCCGCAACGCGTCCGAATTGAAATGCTATCGTCTGAAGCGATCAAAAAATTGATGAAAATTGATCATTTTTGTTTCGAGAATTTTGAAGCATTTCTACCTCCCCAACGACTTTCATTCGAGTTTATATTATCTTTCAGCAACTAAGCTGACGAGCAAAATCGATCGACGTCGGGGTTTGTCTACTGTACAAGTGGACGAATTCCGGAGTCGATCACTTTTATCAGTGTCAGTTAAGTACAACTGGCCTCGCTAATACTACAAATGGCAGCCAAACCGATGACCGTAGTGACCGCCACGAATTCTGCTCGCTTTGTATTGCATTTCTGGGCATTGGTCCAACATAATTTAAATTTAAGTTCAAGAAAAAGCTTATGCTTGTGAACTGTTCATTAATTGACAGTCGATTATCGAGTACATCAATTTGAACGGAATTATGAGTTCCTTCTATGAAACTAAAGGCTCATGAATGGATTTTTTTTAAACGAGGGAGGCATCAATAGCTTGTGAGAATTTTCTACTTCTGGTGAAAAAAAACTGAAATACAAATTTCGCTTTTACTCTAATCAAACAGTTTTTCTACTTACGCTCTGATTACTTATGGTTGACGGCTCAACCACGCTTAGGATTCATGAACACAGAAAACATTGGCCTCTTCTAGTAATAAATATGTTGTACTCCTTGGCCATGAATGCCGCCCTCGGGCTATAGAGTTCGCAACTTCCACGGATGGTGAAGAGAAACGGAGTGGAGGGGGAGGTGGACTACTTTGTTCTCGAAAGATTTCCAGAAATTCTATTCGAAATTCTGAAATGAACATTTTAATCTGTTTGAAATTATTCCTCAAAACTCCTAAGCAAAAATTTCATTTCATTACGTGTCGACAGAAGGGCTGGCTATTTCTTCCGCTTCAACTGAAGGCTGTTTTTATTGGACGACATCATCATTTTTGAGATGGGAGGGAAAGGGGGGGGAGGAGGGAGTGAGGGGCGATCATACGACGGATGAGATGCATCAAAAACCTTTATTCGAGGTAACGTAATAGCACACCAAAAACGACCAACCTCGGAAACACCTTCCTCTTCTTCTTCCTCATCCTCTTCACTAATTTCCTCATCCTCCTCCTCCTCGTCTACGTCTTCCTCTCCTTCCTCTTCTTCTTTTTCCTCGTCTTTCTTTACATTCTTTTCCGCTTCCAATCTTTCTTCCTCTTTTGCTCGTCGAGCCTGGAAATAAACGTCCAACTGAATTTTGCGATCTTTAATGTCCTTTAAGCAGTGAACTAGTTCATAGCAAGTGTGGTTCCGTTTAGGCAAAATAAAGTGCATTTAAACCACCGGTAGGGCGAGCCCGATGAAGCACCAAAATAACAGAAAGTCAATATAGTATTTTTTTTCACAACCAGAAAAGCAGATTCACAGTAGAACTTATAGACCTCATAACTCATAATTACGTTTCCCTCGATAGCAAGAAATTTAGCCAAATTTCGAGGTTCCAAACAAATGCCGTTTTGTAAGGAGAAATTCCGATCCGAATAGAAAATGCACAACTTTGTTGATTTGCGACTTTCTGCGGGTACGAAGCATGCAAATACAGCATTATATTTTCATATTGTTCTGCAATGAGTACCATAGATTTTCAGAAAATAACAACAATTTATTAGTAAAATAATCACATACAATAAAACGGAAGTGGGTGGATAAAAGGGAAGGGGACGGATAAAAGGGAAGGAGACGGATAAAAGGGAAGGAGACGGATAAAAGGGAAAGGGGGCGGGTAAAAGGGAAGGGGGCGGAAGAAGGGAACGGCAGGAGGAGAGGGGAAAAAACGAAAATTTATTAACCTGTAGAACGGGTGTAAGCTGGGCGAGCAAATTGTCCATAGTACGTTCTCGTTTGGCAGACCTGCGATCCTCAGCTAGAAAAGAAACTCGATGTGCTCAAAAAAATACGCGAGTGCTCAAGTACGTATCACGTGATTCCAGGCACGGAAAGAACGAAAAGAGCTGCAGCATTTTACGACAAGGAAACGTTACGCTATCCTTCTCTGTCTTGTA
>JPKZ01016568.1:107507-169162 GCA_000803305.1 Toxocara canis | reverse complement strand
GGAACCCCTCCCCCCCCCTCCTCACTCTTTCCCCAACTACGCCCGCACTTCTCCTAATTTCATCCCAGTTTAAAACGATTATACACATTTCCGGCCAATGCATCTCCTAAGTTTCCCCTACCAGACGTGCTGCTGTTCTCAATTCCAACGCATATTGTTCGGAAAATGCATGTTTGCGGTTTTTGAAAGATGGCTAATAAATTAGGAACACGAAAGAGTTAAACTCGAAGATAAAAAATGAGCATCCCGCAAAATCGTCCGATCCGTTTAGGATGACCGACCGCACAAAATTGGAAAAGATATTTCACTTTCTCATGGGAAAAACTCACATGGAGAGGGGGAAGGAGGGTATGAAATATTTTGCGGACCCGAGCGACTTGTAAACCAAGCTAAATGACGTCTAATATAGGGTCCAAGCATGATCTTCGCATCACAACGATGACGTCATTCACAACACACCACAAAGCTTTGAATTTTTATAAATATTTTGGCGCATGGTTTTTTTCAATAATGTTTATTCTAGCTCTTCCGGGCAATAAAACTATCACGGCATTCAGTCTCGTCTAAACGACTATCCCATGAATTGCCTGTGGCGAACGATTCTAGTCACTAATGCATCCATCCATCGCAGCCCTATTGGACGGAACATGGGAGGATAGGGGGGAAGCAGTAGCGAAGATGGGGGAAACGGTAGGTAGGGGGGAGTAGGAATGTAGCTTTCGAAAAAAAAAAGCTTACCCATCCCCCCCCCTCCTCACTCTTTCCCCAACTACGCCCGCACTTCTCCTAATTTCATCCCAGTTTAAAACGATTATACACATTTCCGGCCAATGCATCTCCTAAGTTTCCCCTACCAGACGTGCTGCTGTTCTCAATTCCAACGCATATTGTTCGGAAAATGCATGTTTGCGGTTTTTGAAAGATGGCTAATAAATTAGGAACACGAAAGAGTTAAACTCGAAGATAAAAAATGAGCATCCCGCAAAATCGTCCGATCCGTTTAGGATAACCGACCGCACAAAACTGGAAAAGATATTTCACTTTCTCATGGGAAAAACTCACATGGAGAGGGGGAAGGAGGGTATGAAATATTCTGCGGACCCGAGCGACTTGTAAACCAAGCTAAATGACGTCTAATATAGGGTGCAAGCATGATCTTCGCATCACAACGATGACGTCATTCACAACACACCACAAAGCTTTGAATTTTTATAAATATTTTGGCGCATGGTTTTTTTCAATAATGTTTATTCTAGCTCTTCCGGGCAATAAAACTATCACGGCATTCAGTCTCGTCTAAACGACTATCCCATGAATTGCCTGTGGCGAACGATTCTAGTCACTAATGCATCCATCCATCGCAGCCCTATTGGACGGAACATGGGAGGATAGGGGGGAAGCAGTAGCGAAGATGGGGGAAACGGTAGGTAGGGGGGAGTAGGAATGTAGTTTTGAAAAAAAAAAGCTTACTGAGGAATATAAAATTTAACTAACAAATACAACATCTTATTTGCCTCACAAAATATGAAGCGATAAAAATCTAAGTATCTCTCTACGAATTTCATCTAAGTGTCTGTCTACGAATTTCTCTTCAGAGCAAAGAAGTTTATCTTTTTGAATCATCCTCCTCTTTCATACTTCCAACAAATACAATCAAAAACTAAGCATCTAAGAAAGCGAACTTGAACCGAAACATCAAAGAAACGCTACAGAATGAGCATAGAGCATAGCTTCAATGAGACATGCAATAAATGTATAAGGCTCAGGGAGTGAAGGGATTTTGTTGACGCTGACAAATGACGAGACACTATGAATGACACTTAAACTAGCAAATCGCTTTTTCAAAGCCCGAGCTCTGCCAACGCTTACGATGTTAGCTTACACTGTTCACTTCACAACATCACTCAAATCGTTTCCCTTCGATTAAAAACAAATTGCATTTGTGATAACGCTGTGGATATACTTAGAAATTCAATTCCAATCAAGTTCCCCAATACTCTGTTGTTTACGTTACTCTAAAGTAGTCGATTTGTTATCAATTGTAGTTTTTATTATGGTGAGTACCACGGCGAAAAAATAAAACAATTTCGAATGCCTGCTAATGAGCTACCAAAGTGCGCGCTCTAGTTACTGACCGATTAGACCAATCAATCGGTCGCCTTTCGTATACCGCCAGCAAATGATGAAAATTCATATTTGGACTGACTCGATCACTCAAGTGAGCCTTTGACTAAAGATGCGCTTTTCTACGATCCCACTAGTCGTAAAATTCATGTAAATCTTCCCCCTCTCTTCCAAGCGGGTATAGAAGGTGATCGATCCTAGAGCTTTCGCTAAACCTACCAGTTTTCATAACTCTAGCTTTATTGGCCATCTATTTAGAGCTAGCAAGCTTATGGGCATACACATAAAGAGAGAGAAAGAAATTTTTAAGAACAGATTTTTAAATTCCATGATAATTTCGCAAACAAATTTTGCGACGCACATAAAAACGAGGAAAAGACTCATTGCTGTTGGGCGCAGTGAGTTTTACATAGACAATATGACGGCGTTCAGAGCTAGTCGAACCGGACGACATCGCAGGTAAAAAGAAAGTGATTGGTCTCCAGAAAGTGACGCCAGAATTTTCAACACCACATTCTCAGAAAATCGGTCCCTGCCAAAAACTAAAAACATTCAGCTTACCGTAATTAGTGGAAACTTCTTCGAAAGCTACCGTTTTCGGCCTAAATGTAAACCACTTGACCTTATGTGGTACCAAGTGGTCAAGGCTATTGAAATTTTTGCCGCTAAGCTCTATTTCACGCGCCCCATGTCGCTCAATTTCAACCAGCCGTATTCTAGTCGTCGTCTGAAACCGTTTGTACTTTGCTAAATGATCTCAGATCGAAGCAAAATGGAACCTCAATTTATGAGACATTTACTCATGTAAATCGAACTAAACATTGGGCGGTGTGATGAAAAACAAAGTAGGCTATATCTGTAAATCAGTCATTTTTAAACGGTTCTCTTTAATAGCTGAAGTAATTGTTTTCGTACAGATACCGTTCCTTGGCATCAAATTACCTATATTCCAAAAGTAAAGCTGTAGAAAAGCATCGGACAAATAGAACAACTGTAGTAGCAAACCATCGATATTAACGAGTCATTTCATTATAAGTTTAGGGAAATGACGATTGTCGCAAATATTATTGCAGAAAAGATAGCACTTGATTTTCAAATCTAGCTTTTTCCCTTCTTTTGTTTCATTTGGAGTTCCGTTCGTTGTGCAATTGCAATTTTTTTTTTTTGTGATCTTGCTATCCGTCCTATGAAATTTGAGCTTCGTCTTTTGTTTACTCAATCGAGTTGAGTTTTGTTCGTCAATGAAAAGAATAATGGAAATTGAGAAGAACAACGAAAAAAAAGTTGGCACATAGGAAGTGAATGTATTTGCTGAAATTGTTGAAGAATGTATCCAAGAAAAATGTGCCGAAAAATTTTCTTAGAAGTTTTATTTTACAGATGCTTTTTGTTGCCGAAATTATTCCCGAACAGCTTTGTCAGAGTGATTATGCGTTTATTCCTTAGTGAACCTTATCGCCTGTAAAAAGCGAATGATTAAATTAGTATCGATCAACTGATCCGCATACAACAGTTGTAGCAACCAGTTCGATATTCAAATATTAACATATAGCAATTAGCGAATGTCACCTTATGCATTATTTTTTTCATTTAAAAACGATAAAAAATCACTAGGTTGATTGCTTGCTCTTTCGATTACGTTTTCCTTCTTGAATAGACTCTTTTATGGACTCCCACCACCCCCATCCCTCCCCACTCTAACCTCTGAACAAATATATATGATTACATCGTAAAGCGCGAATCACTTTATGTACTAACAACTAGAAAATCATTAGGAACAGAAATCCATTTAAGGACAATCAGACTAAGATCCTGTCAGATAAAATCTCCCAGATGGAAGCAACGATTCTGAGCTCATCGATTCACAGTTCCAATAATACTATATAAACTTTACGTTAGCCATTTCCTACAGGAATGCACCGCACTTAAATGTGTTTACCGAAACAAATATGGCGGCACTGCAGTACCTCGAATAAAATTACTAAAAGCCGTTGGTTCCACGAATTATATGAAGAAGAGAGACAATGTGATGGTGAAGCTACTTTCAAAACGGAAGTCATTATTTTCACCACATTAAGAAGAGCAGTTTATTCGAAGATGAAGCTATTTAGAGGAGACTTGAGGAGGCTTCATTGTTGAGGTTATAAAGCATATTATGAGCATAATAACCAACAACTACACTGACATTAGTGATACCGAATATGGCATGTGCAGCAAACGAGTATTAGTGTTCTGGCTCAGACTATTGGTACATATCGAAAAAATCAGGTATTGCTCACGAGCAATGTGATGGCATATTTATTGATTAATCGACAAGAATTGTTATGCATATGCGGTGATCGGTAGTAAATTTCTTTTAGAACAATTTCGAAGTTTTATGTTCAGAATGAAATGTGCAAATTCGAACACTAATCACCCTGATAGCCACCTACTATAAAATTCAGTCAAAAAATGGTGCGCTATTGATCGCTTTATTCTGCAACTTTACTTCAAACAACAGCCTGGAGTAGAACTAGCGGTATTTTGTTACTTAGTGCTATTGTGAACTATTACAAGACGAATTATTTTAGCGAAAGATCACTAGATCATTTCGGAAACACTTGAATAAAGCATGACATTTTGAAAATCGTCTTAGGCCATTAATCCGTCTAGTGTTCAAACAAGTTGAAAATTATATTCAGGAAATCATTTTAGGCTCACGTAGAATGAATAACGTATTGAGATACAGGACTGAAAAATATAGAACTAAAGAGTAACAGGTAACAAATGCAAAGACTAATAATTACAAGTATCCATGTAGTTTCTCGAACTATGCGCAAAATGGTAAAAGTAGTGCTCATCATGAGAATTTCTTAAAAGTATTTCGCGATGGCTATAGAGCGAACGTTGTCCATTTCATCAAAAAATTCACCTCACTTGACTTGTTCTAAAGTAGATTACTTTTTTGATTCAACAACAAACTGCAAAATGTCACAGTCTCTACTTCAAACAAGTTTCCATCCACTTGACTTCTTTACACGAAACGAAAAACCTTCTAAGAGAAGAGAGCCTTATGTGTGTGGTCAAACCAAAAGACTGTATGAATGATGAATGCCGAGCTATGAGATGAGAGGTGAAGAAGCCGTAAAGCTCTCAGAATAGCGTTGAAGGCGTTTGGGCAATAATCGATTTGAACCAGCTGTGTGCAATCAGCGTCAACTTTTTACACAAAATTTCAAGAGAACAACAAAACGGACAAGCTTTTTGAATATAGCAAATATTATAGGCGAAAAATTCGACTAACTCTGAATGACGACCGCTTGTGTTCTTCAATCATTTCAACATTTTTATGCCCTTATTTTTGGGAAGACATCTCAGACATTTCATAAGCCGCTTTTGAAATAAGTTCGGCTTTTCAATGTTTTTCCTTTCGAAAAAAAAACGTCGTTAAAATGTTGGAAGTTTCTTCTTTGCGTGAATTTCTCAACTAGCGGACATTTGGATATCGTTTTACAACGTACTTTTTCTATCGAAACAGAAAAAAAAAGATGGGATATTCCCGAAACGTTCAAACTGTGAATGGCATAGAGGACATTTCGAACAATAACGAAAAATTTTTCTTTTCCAAAATATCTAGACTGCTCTCAGGATGATGCACAAAAATGTGAAGCAAAATGAAACTCAAAATCGCCAACTTTAATCCTCGTAACGAAAACGACCATGAAATTATGCATGGGAAATTTTGATTTGATCGCCAACAGTCAAACTGGAAAGAATAACGTGTTTAAAAGCTAAATGTTCATTTCACCGCTCGCAAGAACGCAGCAGAATTGTGATTAATCTTTGTGTAAGCGCTTTTCAAGAAGTGGACCCTTGTATGGAAAATGCGCACTTGACCATTTCCGTTTGAATGGCTAAGTCTTTTGAATGTAGCGTTCTTATAAAACCATATTTGGGATATGAATGGATTAGGTGATGAACGGAACCTATAAAAAACAGAACGTTTTCTCGCCTCTTGACGACTTTTCTTTAACAGAGTATATTATGGCCGATATTTAGAGGGTAAGGATGCAGAAGTTTACCCAAAATAAATCGTCTACCTCGTCAAAGATTTCGAGTAAATTTTCAAGTAATTTCATCTCGAATAACCCCTTCTTCTAAATTTATCGCCTCTATAAAAAATTTAATTTATCGCTTTCCGTCGAATCATGGTTAACGTAAAACAATTAATATAGAATTTACTCTTTAGCCTTCACTAGAGCTCAGTTGATAAAACTGCCAGTACCATAAACTGAAGAAATGACAGGTTGAGACTGAGTTAGAACTGCAGCTCTGGATGTCATGAAATAGGCTGACTAAGTGGACCCGCGAAACTCCTTACCGTTTACAATTTCCTTCTCGAGCGGTCGACCATAATTTCAACGATGGCTTATGACACTATCAAAAAAAACTGTTTCAGCAATTCATTCAAATGCCGTGTTCAACCGTCTTAGCCTTACCAATTAGAATGACTTCTACTTTGTTAGCCACCAGAAGGTGGCAACATTTTGATGGTGCTGAGGCTATCAAAAGTGGTAAAATTTTCAATTACTCTCAACTTCAACACAAAGAGTGAAGGTGGATGCAGCAGAACTGAACTGCTGTAGGAGGCTAGGAGGCATCACAACATACAACGAGGACTTTGAAACGAATTAAGACTCAACCTGGTCTGGAAAACTTATTTTCAGAATGAAGTGCCGGTGACTTTGACCGCGATTTCGAGTGTGACCGTCTATGGTCTTCTCGTTTTACGTCGGCCATACTCGGACGATCAGCCGCATCATCAGCTGTCTGAAACTGTCATACGCAACTTACACAGAAAACTACCAAAGACGAGTCAAGTCCCATCATGAATCATTGACATACGCGATTATACCTCGGATTTTACCCTTAAATAGCTGTAATGGTATTTCACTCTTTTGATAGTGGAATATTGTGAATTATAAAAGGAACTTAAGTCTACTAATTCACTCGGTGGTACAGTATTTCTTTTGCTCCAATTGCATTTCTTTAATTATTTTTACTCGACAAAGCGATATTTCTGGGATGAAACATATATAATTCCGAAGATGCCCTATAACGGTAGACCTTTTGCGTATGCTACTCAGCGTGAAACCATTGGCTCTAATCACTGAAATAAACACAAAACAATAGACATTCGCTTTCTCGAAGTCGTTGCACTTCTAACATCTTTTTGGTCATGAATAGCTTGTCTCAGTTGACCGCTTCATACTTAACACATTTTTGGTTTATCTTCTGAATCAGAAAAATTTTGCCAATCAAAACATTAACAAGAACAAGTATTTCGCTTATTCCTACTTTCGCGGGCGATTTTAAACCCAACTTTGACTTGGGGTGCTTTTTGTGCGCTGGAAACTTCCCTGCAACTCCAGCACCATCATCGCCTCTTGACGACTTTTCTTTAACAGAGTATATTATGGCCGATATTTAGAGGGTAAGGATGCAGAAGTTTACCCAAAATAAATCGTCTACCTCGTCAAAGATTTCGAGTAAATTTTCAAGTAATTTCATCTCGAATAACCCCTTCTTCTAAATTTATCGCCTCTATAAAAAATTTAATTTATCGCTTTCCGTCGAATCATGGTTAACGTAAAACAATTAATATAGAATTTACTCTTTAGCCTTCACTAGAGCTCAGTTGATAAAACTGCCAGTACCATAAACTGAAGAAATGACAGGTTGAGACTGAGTTAGAACTGCAGCTCTGGATGTCATGAAATAGGCTGACTAAGTGGACCCGCGAAACTCCTTACCGTTTACAATTTCCTTCTCGAGCGGTAATATACTATACTGCACACGGTTGGAAACAGCTTTCGCCTCTTGTAAGAAAATATGACAATTAATATCTACTGCTATTTCTCTAACGTTTGAAACATCAAGGGTATTCACACGGCTGACGAAGATAGGCAATATCCTACGACTGTAGTGAGTTTATGGTACGTTTAAACTTGCATACATTCTATCGAACGCTTTCATCACTTCATCAGAAGTGGATGTGATTAGTGAAAGACATTGCAGAGAGCTAGGAACCCTCATTTGAAACTCATCAAAATCTGCAGTAAGGGTTTTTAATCCTTCCCTCGTTTCCTCCGTTTTGAGGTCTCTTCGCAAACACATGAGGCGGTAGTTGCGTAGGACGTATGAAACACGACCCGAGGACTTCCCCTGTGGTCGAAGGGATTTTGCTTACTAGGATAAAAGCCTACCTGAACTTGAACTTCTGATGAGCCGGGTACTCTTTCACCAGTATCAGCGCTGGCAGATGGAGTTGCAGCCACCAAAGAATGATCTGGTTCCGGTAAAGTTCGATCGAGTTTTTTGCCACTCGATTCTTCATTGACGTTCTTTGCTGAAGCAGTAGCTGTTCGCATGAAATCTTCTTCGATTCAGTAAATCGTCGTATTGAAGAAAAGTGCAGATGACGGAACAATTAGAGGTATAGAATGGTCGAACGAAATAACTTCAATCGTTCAAATGATCATAAGACGCATCGGTGGACGCGAAAATCCGCCGCAATTTCAAGAAAACAGGATTAGTATACCAGCGGACATTTTCGAATAATCGTCATCTTCAATGCTCTAAACTTAGGTGCTCGGTTTGAATTTCGCAATATTTTCGGTGTACAGTCATGTTACAAACTCTCGTTGCTTCTTTAAGAACATAGACATGACTCGAAAACGTCCGAATTAGTCCATCGAGCCTTTGAGAAAAACAGCTACATGTTTTCTGTTCCATCCATAATCTTCCAGAAACATTCCGTAAATTATGAAACTCTCTAATAGAACGTGCTGTCAATTCTAAAATGCTCGCTTCAACTACGCAATAACTCTATCGAGATGCATAACGGCATTGGATTTCTGACAAGACAACAACAGATTGATTGTTATGGGAAGAAATTTTTCAAAAAAAAAAACAGTAATTTGCGCAATCAGCCTTATAACCTTATAACTTCACTACCAGCCTTATAACTAATGAGCCTTATAACTTTACTATTCCCTCAATACATTTATGGAACTATAAATGCCACCCGTCTTTCCATTCAGCTATACTACCAATATATAGATGAAGACGTAAGAGTGATGGAAGTCCATCAGACCTGCAGATACGACGGCACTTTCAAGCAGAGGAGACGGCGTTTTCTCATTTGTTGGTGTTTTGTCTTTATCGGTTTCCGATTGCGTCGTTAGTGCGCTCTTTGACTCCGCCGATGCCTATAACGTTCTATCAGATAATCTCCTTAAACGAAAACGAATATTCTTCACTGCATTTACTATACATTATTGGCGCAGTCAAACAATCATATCGGTTCCTACTTTTTTGTTGATTTCTTGCGGTCTAAAATTTGGTAGCATAAGTGACAAACAACGACCCTTTTTGAGTCTTCAATTCCCCTAGCGATCTCCCGAAGTCATTGTACGTCAGTCAGAAATGGGACTGCAAGCGGTACATTTCTCACTAACTAATCTCACAAACGTGAGCCTTACTTTGATTAATTGGTTTTTAACGAACTGCCTTCAAACAAACAGCCGTCTGTCTCTTTTTTGCATCATCGATCAACAAAGAAATACAAAAAAAGCAACGCCTAGCCCATCTGTAAAAAAAGAACAATTTTGTTCGCCTTGCACAATCATTTTTCCTCGTTTTTTCCACTTATATTTTCTTAATTGAAGCTGAAAAAAAAGCGACGCCTAGCCAGTCTGTAAAGTAAATTTCGTTCTTCTTGCTCATTTATTTCTCTTCTTTTTTTCCGCATACATTTCCTTCCGTGCTCTAAATACGCATTTGTCAACGAACTTAAATCGCAAAAACAATTGATTCAAAGCTGCTACTGTAAGTAAAGAATGAAAAAAGAAAAATCAAAAAATATCTCACCGCAAATTCCTTCTCGATGTCTTTTTGTTTCCGTTTTGATTTAATGTCATTTTCATAATCGCTATCGAGTGGACTGATTTCATCTTCTGCAACAGAGCAATCCTCTTCTTCTGCTTCGCTATGAGATATGAATTTTTTGTAGCTAGCTGAAAATGTAAAATTTAAATAAAGACTGTGCTAATTGTTTTTACCGCTAAGAGGTTTTGGATTGGTTGTGAAGATTATGGCAAAAGTGTGTAAGCGAGTTGTTTTATGGGAAATTCACTTTTTGGGTTATGCAAATGAGTGAAAGAACAATATCATATATGCTTTTTTAAAAAATCAATTTAAGGCCAAAAGTAGCAGAGCATTCAGTTACGAAAATTTCTTTTAGAAAATTCCATCACTTGCAACTCGACTTAAGTGGGAAACCATATGAGCTTAACGCAGTGCTTTTAGGACTTTGTGGTTTGAAAAAAAAACAAATGGCTAAAAAATTACAACGATATTTATCAAAGAAATATCAACTTGCAATCTGAAGAATCTGATAATATGGTTCATTGTTGTTCGGTTTACCTTCATTCTCGGCTGATGACCCGGACACACGACGTGAGTTATCGTGTGATAATGATCTGGATTTTTCAGTCTTGGTTTCCGGTGAGTTTGAATTGGACTTCACTGAATTCCGATCACTGACATAGCGATTGTAAAGTTTCTGGAATGTCGTTTCGACATCCTCAGGCGATGATCTCTCCTGCAAAGATGAAATCATTTGTGCTGCGATGAAAGGAAAGAAAAGTCAACGAACAACGTGATCAGACTGGACGAACACATGAAAAGGGATTGACTCAATTCAAGAAAAATCTACAACTTGATAATTAAATATCGGATTGCTGTCTGCTGAAAGAATATCACCAAGTCGTAAATTATAAATAGCATCCAAAAGCGATAGCACTTATGATTAAGTCGAGTAATGCTAGCAATACTAGTATCAACTCAAGCGACCACCCAACGCCACATTGTCACCGATGTCCGCATCTCTATGCTGACGAAATATAAACGACCATACTATATTGATTTATTAACTCAAAGGTGTCGAAGACAAAATCTATGTCGGGATAAGATGGACCTATAATCTCGAGAGAGCGGAAAGCGACGAAACATGAGCAACAGTAAAATTTCTAGAGGAAGAATAAAACGCATAAAGAATTTAGAGTAAAACAGAATGTAATTAAGAGTAAAACCGCTAAATTAATCAACAATGGAACAAGAATACTCGACATGTGAACTGATAATTAAAGACTAAAATTGCGACTATTTGACCTTATTGAGCTGAGGAAAATAGAAAGAAATTGGTGCGAGGCCGAGAGCTGTTCCCTTTTCAAAATGAAACTCTCTGAACGCAGAAAAAAACGCTTGCAGCTCTTCAAAAAAACGTTGCATGGACTGCAAAATTTTGACTTAATCAATTAAAAAGTTGGCAGAAATCCAATAATTTTTCTGACCAACCAACCTATGCAGCATTTGTTAGCGGAATAGATTTTTCACGAAAACAAGTAAAGGAGATTGCTTTTCTCCATATAGATAGACAGGTAGTAGCGATTTCGTGATGCTGTCCGTGATTAAGTATGTGATTTTCAGCTGCACAAAATGAAACATTCCATATGAACAACCGATATTTACGTTTTACATTGCGCACAGAGACGCAAAACCGCGACTACTTCTCGGGATTGCGACAATTTTCTTCTAAAGTATCACACATTGCATTTTCAGCTTACAGCAGGTTATAGCCCTAACAAACCAAAACTTTACTGTTAAATGCTGCTTTACACAAAAAGATAACAAACAAACGTTTTACAACATAGTACAGCTGTTTCTTCGTAGTGACATTCTACGAAGGTGTTAATTTCAAAAGTAAACGAACAATGATAAATACATACTCGATCAAGTGAAAATCGTGACATCGACTTATAGTCGCGATCAAAACGTGCGCTCCTCTCCGGTTCTCTATAGTAACTCGGCGTTTTTGAACGATGCTCGAAACGAACGGATGTTGGATTACGTACGGAGGAGAATGATGGTCTCGTCGATGTATATCTGAACAAATTCGTTCCCCTTAAGCTAGTGGCGGACGATAATTTTGTCCCGTCACTTAGATAGCACGTTTGGGATTGCGCATTCGGTTCAATGACGCAGTTTCATCGACACAATGTCTCGCACGTAACGATATTTAAGCTTGTGAAATTAGCAGATTTTTTTTTAGCTCAACACATGCAACTGCTTCATGCATGAGCGCATTCGAAAATTCAATTGCACTCTTTCGGCAGTCTTCACCTTTTGTTTGGGTATGTCTTTAAATATTAAAGAGGCAAAGAATCTCATATGACAATGGGTATTGAAGCTTGAACGTGCGAAATCATTGCCAACAAGACGAGTGAGGCATCATGAGTCATCGAGGCTCGGATTGCGGCAAACATGTGTGCAAATGAGGCCGCTGCAGTATCCTTTTTTTCATGCACCTTTTATGACTCATCCGCTTTCCCCCCTCCCCTCCTCCCCCTACCCATACTTAATACAAAATGACGGATTCATCCAACAATTCCTTCGCTAGCTTTCTCACATCGTTCTTTTGGAACATAACTTCTGTCCTTCATTTTGTGCTCGTTTCAGTGCATTTTCACTGTTTAAGATGGTTCTCTATGTATTCTGTCCTATTATTTTCTATGGCAGTTATTCTACTTACCTCCACATTCGCAGTGTGTTCCTAGATATATCTAGGAAGCTTTGCGCATATTTCCTTTAGCAATGTACATTTTCATGAGGCTTCTCATTCGTGTTCTTCATATTTTTCGCTTTCTGATCTAGTTTTTTTTTGTTCACTCCATTGTTATACATTCTCACGAGTATCTTTTGCATTTTGGGCAACTTTGCTACTCCAAAGTCAAAAACTTAAAACTTACGGTGAGATTCGTTCATAGGATCCTGTATTTGTGCTTCCAAAGTTTCTTCCGGTTGGCGTTAAAACGATATCATTTAGGGCCGATGCTAAAAAAATTCAGTTAAAAACGTACAGCTATGGGACTAGCTAGAAGAGATTAAGTTGGACTTTTTTTCGAAGTTTTTTCTTTGCGAAATGGAAATAACGTGATGTTTTGCAACAATTTTAATCAAAAATTTACATTAAGCAGCTTTTACTGGTCGTTTGAAGCGACATTTTCATTAGAGTGCTCATGCTCATAATGGCCTCTGAAGTAGCAAAAAACTAGTTTTCTACCATGTTGCACTGCTTTGGTATCAGTTCTAGTTTTATGGATAACACTGTCATATGAGAATAAGTGATCTGTCCGCAAATCTAGGATACAATATGTCGAAACAAAATTGAGGTGTCACTGATTAAAGGGTCGTTTTCGGAACTAACTAGTCGAACCGTACTTCAGAGTCCCGGTTTTAAAACGACCTAGCAAGCAATTGGCTTTTGCCTATTTCTGAACGATGCACGGTGATTGAAAAAGAAAACTCGAAGTTTCGATAAAACTCGATTATTGCCAGTGTGGTAATTGCAATCTTTGCCATTTTTAAACAGTATTCAGTTCAAACAGTTTGCGCATCTGTTACTTAAGAGTTATCTTTCCAAAATGAGTCATGTCACGAAAGTGCTATCTTTCAGAAAATCTTTTCGGTCAACGGTGAGACATACTTGATCCATAAGTTGTGCTACGCCTCGGCGTAAATGTGCTTGACGAGTGGTAAGGAGCACTTGGTGAAACAATCGATGAGGCTTGGTATGCTGATGGTTTATACGATGAGGCAAGACGATCGGTACTGCCGTACCTGAAAATGTAAATTTTTCTTCGCGTAGTTCTTACCTAATCTGATATTCAACCACTAATATAAACACACAGAGCACTTGCAAAATAGGCATTACGTCGATGACACCAATAACATATTTCTTACGAACATTCATTTCAAATGATGTGCAGAACGAGAAAACTAAAGCTGTCAACTATCGCAAACTCTCGACTTCACAAGAATTTTGATATAACGGTAGATGACAAAGGCGCTATTATTTTTTTAATAGTAATTGCCCTAGATTCAAATGGTTTTAAAGTGAAAACTGGTGAGCACCCTTTTAAAGCGGATGGAATTAAGCAGAATTATGCTAACCTTTACACGGTGTTTAGGAATTTCGCGAAGCTCCTAGAAAGCGTGTGTAAATGTTCCAGCGTTATCTTACTCTTTCAACTGTTGAGATTTAATCAGCCATAAAAGTGATTTCAAAATCACGTCACATGCAACTAAAATCGTTCATATTACATAAGATACTGTAGTGTTAACGAGAGCTTTCTCGAACAGGTGATTCAGTAGTTTGTCTTTTTCAATACCACTTCCTCTCACCTGCTAAACCTCAAAGCGTGTTGCTCCTTCGAATCGATAAAAAAAAACTACCAACCTTCCCGGCGCACTCGTACTGAAAGTGCTTCTCGTTGTAGGTACATCGTGGTGATAGCTGCTCGACAGTGCAGAGTAGGGTGAACGATAGGACGACATTGCCGAGGAAGGTACTCGATTGGTCGCAGTGCGGCTCAGCGGATCGACGCTACTCGATCGATACGACCGACCGTTGCCGTACGATGATGACAAACCGTATGACGGCGATGAACCGTACGCCGAACCACCGTATTTTGGCGGGAGCTAAAAAAACAACTCTTGCAGTTATAAGAACATATATGTTGGCATCAACGCCCTCGAACACTGCGATCACTGGAATGGTGTTTAACCTGAGTGGCTTTCAGTTGCTATTCGGATGTTTTGCAAATATGGTCACTTGCAAATCAAGTGTTACGGAAATGTAACCTAACGTGAACATATTTCACTCAAACGTAGGTATACAGCTGCAGTAAATAAATTATGAAGCAACAAATTCAGTCTTCCTGCTCTTTCACTACAACCTCTCATTTCTCCTGGTGAAAATGAGAGCTCACCAGAGCTCCTTCCTTCGCTCTTTTACTCAGATTTAGTCCCTCACTAGAAACAGTATTTCGGGCAGGCCTCTCGAATTCAGTCTCCTATCAAATAGCGTTGTACAATCTTGTGTTGGAAATTTCTTTGTGTGAGTTTAAAGTGGATACTACACATCAAATAGGGATTACAGCGATGAAATATTACAACAGAATTCATCTAAGGCTAACATACATATCGAGCATTCATATGCATATATCATTGCATGCATTTACCACAGAATCGAAATGATGAGGCCATTGATCCGTCAGTTTCTATAACGCGAGGTAGCTATGATTCATAGCGAAATTGTTAGCTAGATGCAACGAAAACGATACGACAATAGCGAAGCAATCAGTTTGAGCAAAATTTGATGGCGAAGTGGCTCAACAAGGTTCTATAACACCCACATATTTTGTTTATGCCTTCACAGCGCAATGCACACAATATTTTTGGCCCGCTCTGATACACCAGGTGAACATTGTGAACAGCTGACGAAAGAATCGCCACACAAGCTCACATAGCACACACACACCATTGGCCAACTATCTGCTTTGCTAAATCCAATTCGATACTGATTTTCACATTTTATCATTTGGCGATTAGCAGTGATAACGCTTGCATACCCTCACTCCAAATCGACCGTTTCCATTTGACCCCAGTAGCAGTAAAATTACGAAATGGCAAAGACGGACTCCCCAAATTTCTGCCCAATAATTGATAACTTGAAAATTGACGAACATAAAAATTAGAGCGCTTCTGGAATCCCAATAGGCCTCATCCTTATTTTTTGATGAGTTGCAATCTTCAAGCAGTTGAATTCGGAATCCTCGCACGGGATGAATTGATAGTAAAAACTTACCTACAAGTACTTAAATCAGAATCGCCACTGAATGTTTTCTCATCATTTTATGCGCTTCTCACCGTAACGAAGCCGCATTATAGCAGCGCTAAACGTATGCTTATTCGTGTTTTTTTTCGACCTATGCGGAGTTTTCAAGCAATGAAGGAGAAAGGCCACCGCAATGAGAACCAGCGTACGTAACTTTACCACTACGGTAACTCTAAAAGGAAATTTGGGATCGATTTGTAGACATGTTCTGTGACGGGCATGGAGGGAAGCGTTGGTAATCTGAACGTGTATTTTCAATTAAACTTGTTGAGGTCGAGATTTTGGCACTTATAATGTAGAGCACTGCAAAAGTACAAAATGAATCAAACACAACTTCAAAGCGCACAGGATGCGGCAACGCAAAAACTACCCAGCCCAAATATATTTAGATTAAGATGCATGTAGGCGCCTAAAACTAAACATCAAGCTTCCCAAGAAAAGCACCAATAAGGCAAAGTGTGTGTGCTTGTGTATGTGAGTGTGCGTGTGCGTGTGTGATCATTGCTTGTGGATCATCGTTCAAAGCCGAAAAGAAATGAAATTAGCCCATAACAAAAACGAAATAATGATCCATTAAATTGCGATCAACACAAAGTTCAGCTGATAGATCAAACTCAACCGTTGAATTCTTTAATAAGCTGCGCTGCTATTTTTCTTCCGCATCTCTAATTAGCTTTGTATGAGCACGTACATTTGTGAATCCTGCTCAATCACTTACATTCCACGCTAGTTGATGTTGCTCTCATCGAGTTGATTTAACGAGTACAGTTATCGTGTAGCACTGGTTAAAATCGCCTTTTATTCGAGTCTTTCCAATTTTTGATCATGGAGAATATTCCAGTGTGAAGTCAAAGCATCGCAGAAAACATAAAAATTACAAAACCGGTTGTATTTTTAAGCTATCTAAAATAAAAGGTAACCCAACGCTCGGTTAAAAGTTCACTGGAAACAAGTAATCAACACTTAAACTAGTAATCCAAGGAAGATTGTTGGAATGAAACGCTGGCGTAGAGTAAGAAACAGCGAAAATGATCGTAGCAAATGATAACTATGATCTCTAAAAAAATCGTTGCAGTATGTGCAGCCTAATTGACAAGCAAACCAAGAATCCGGAAGTGCGCTGCTGCATGCGATGTTAGCAACATCATCCTAATGTAAGAGCTACAGTTGCGAAACGAATATCAGGCCTAAGCCTGAACAGCTACACTGCATGTTTTATAGACTGACACATGCAAGGAACTTCTGCACGTCATAACTGAAACAATTTCGCTTGTTTGTGGGCAAGGTGGGGTAACTGAAACACACAGGTCATTTCAAACCAAATGGGAAGCACGAAAATTTAAAGGAAAGGACTGAGGTGGAGTTAACCGGGACAATGTTCAAAGCTCTTCACTATCACTATGAACAAACTATTAACTCGTTACAACTATGACTGACCTCGATGGGGAATCTATACTTGCGAAACAGCTAAAACAGAACCCAACACTAAAATCTTTCGGTATCGCGTAACGACGTATCTCAAACCCTAAACTCTAGCCTGTTTAGGAATAACTTTAAGCCCATTAATTGTTAAGATTAAGTCTTATCACACGTTTACTGCATTGTGTTTACTGTTTCTTGATGATATATTGTAAAGTTCGGTACGCAGTATAATGAACTTTGACGTGTACCTTAGATCGTGTAATATATGTAAATCTTAACAATTCATGGGCCTAAAATAACATATGGACAGGTGATAGTTTATCTTTATGCTGTTTTGCATAAGAACCACATTAAGTAAAATTCTACTTCAAAAAACGAAATGAATAAACGAGTGGGCAGAAGCGATCTTCGCAAAACGTTTCTAGCGAAAAAAAAACGCTCTAATATACTGAATATATTCTCTGTAGAAGTGAAACGAACTATAAAACGCAAAAATTCTAAAGTTTTTACGAAAATTTTGCGAAACAATGCTCACAAGTTGTAAATCAATACTGGTGCGAGCAAGCTGTGGCACAACCAAGTGGGAATATGTAAAGAAAACATGATGTCTGCAGAAAATAACCAGCTAGAGAAGCTTCAACTTCTTCGAATTTAAAAAGTAAATCGTTTGCGTTTGGGAGCCGCTAACACTTGTCGACTGAGCCCTATGCAGGCAGTGCCCACAAGATTACAGCACAACCAACATCAATGAGTTGTTTATAAGTCAGAGGGAAAAAAAACGGCTGAACAGGCAGCTTGAACAGCAAGCCGTAGCGCATTGGTTCAATCGGTAAACACTGCCTCGTTGACATCTCCTCTCATCCAGGAAAGTTGGGTGGGATATTGTGATTTGGTGTAGGGTGCTGAATTTTGTTCTCAAAATCTTTTTAGAGAGGTCCAATACTACCAGACTGCGTTAGCACACCTAGCAGAAAGCGAAGATAATGCGATACAACGATTGCTGATTACTTATGTATAGGCGGAACTGAATTAATAGATAGTGCAAATTTCAGTTCAGGTAAAATTCTGCTTTTGTATGTGTAAAAAATCGATTTGCGCTTGTAAAATTCTCATAAAATTCTGCATTTGACACATCCACAAAGACACGCTTTCAACGGGGACACTAGGCTAAGCATACTCCATCCTCGCTCGGGGGTTCAATTTTAAATGCAGCGCATGCTATTTATTGCGGTCTTTTTTCGAAGAGCACTCGTCGCTAGCAGACACTTCCTCAGAAGCAAAAAATGCTTGGAAGTGAACCAATTCTATAAGGACTTATTACATTGTGGTTAAGCATGAGCCATAACTTTGAGCGTAATTTGTATGTTTCATCCAACGTTCACATCATAATAGCTCGTGAATGCTTATACCGAGAATAACTCGTGAATGCCCATACCGAATTTTGCAGTACTGAAGTAGTCACTTTCAAGATACAACTTATGCCATCGCCTTGGTAATAGTTATGTCGTCGCATGTACCCGCAGGAGGCTATTGCCGAAAATAGTTTTCTTCTTGAGAAGCAACAAGACAAACGTTCTCATCAACTTGTTCCACTGTGTGCACGAGAGGACGACAGATTCGTCAGCTTTTTGCATAAATCTTATTTCTGCTCCTGATTGAAGCAAAGTGCCTGCAGCTGAGACCACCTTTCTTGAGGAGAGGATGGAAACTTTGCACAAAGTTCGCTTTTAAAAGCTTTAGCATCCACTGCTGGTATAGTGCTATTCCTTTATTGCTATTTGTAGCATAGAATCACACTTCACGTGACATCTGCGGATTTTATCGGCTAAAAAAAACGCCAAAAATGTGAGGTGATCGGTTTATCAAGAAGCTTCAAAGCCGTTGCAGCCATCACGAGCAAAGCGTACAGTGCTCATATGTATTTATATATTCGTTCTCATATCCTCGGGTTAAATTGTGTAGCTCTCATCAAAACTCTCACTAAAAAACCGTGTTCAAAACTGCTTAGGAATGGTCCTTTGGATGATGCCTAATTGAGTGTTAAAACTGGGCATCAAGAAGGCTAGCTGAAGCAACTACAAATTGAGTAGGGAGAGGTGAAATAAGTAGATCGAGAATGAGGTGGAAAAATTGGCTTAATTCGCACTCGTTTTGCATGTAGTGCATGCTAGGCAACATTGCAACCTTTTCCAGCCAGCAATAGGTTTAACTGTTCCTAATAAATACGTGTACACCAAGCTTTTCATGGATCTTTTGCTGAATGTTTGCACGTTTCCGGAAGAGTTGAGCCGCGTCCTCCAAAATAACGTATTCTCGGGGTCCTAGAAAGTGATGTGGTAGTGAGAAGCTTATTAAACGTGCTCAAAACTCCGAGCAAGAAATGGAGTGCTAACCGTGGATGAGGTCCTTTGGGTAGACCAACCGTCGTAACCTCCAACACTTCCACTTCTATAGCCCCTATCACTCATGGCTGTTCACTCGTTGAACGATTCCCGATAATACTGTCGTATCACTAGTCGAGTACGCTCTTTCGAAAAACGATCAACGTAAGCGTTTCTGAAAACAACAAACAATTCAGTAACGGAAAATGAATCGCTCATTTTTTTTCCTTTGTTACGATGCACACGTAAACATGCAGAATGTCGGGAAATATCACTGAACAAAATAAATTTCAGGAACAAATCCATTAGACGGTTGGATTTCGTGATCTGACTAATGAACACTTTCTAGGTAAACAGCACTGGGCAATTGCTTTTCCGGCTATGTGAAAACTCGAGTACTCATAAATGAGAATCTATCACTGTTAGCTTTCCATCTCTCTTCAGGTTTCTAATGTCAAGTTTCCGGCGCTTAACCTTCATGCATGTACGAATTCGGATAACAGTTATGGATGAATACTTTTTCTCAATGTCTTTTCAATACCGGTTCTGAGCAAAAAGTTATTAGGCAAAATTCTTGACACAACCAGCAAATTTTCTTAATTTTCCATATGATCTTTCAGCTAAATACTCATCAAAATATAGTTTCATAAACAAGCACGATTCAAGATCTCCGAGCGAGCGCTTCAGGCTTGAAGATTCACTTCTACTGATGGACGAATTTGAAATTTATTGTTGTTCACCTCGTCAGTCAGCGGCGACGAACGACAAAATGCGAACGAGAAACCGCAAAATTGCCAACAAGACGAAACGTTATGACGGATTACATCTCACAGCTGTTTCCGCAATGTTCGTGGCACAAAAGTGCTTTATGGACGGAGTTTTTAAGCGCTTTTTACAATGATATTTTTATAAAACGCAAAACTTACTCATCTTAAAGTACCACTTCTGTTCCGATTCCCAATAGAAGAAATCACTCATCTTTTCTTCTTTATTTCTACTTTTTGCATAAGCATAGAACTGGATCGTGAAATTGTTGAAGAAAATTTTGAAAAAGTTAAAAATCGCAGCAAGAAAGTCAGAATAAAAGATAAAATTTACTGAAGTAAAATCTCGTCAAAAATCAATTTCATAGAAAACAGTGCTACACTGGTCAAACAACCTCGAACAAAGTCAATTTTCGTATCGGTCATGCGAAAAAAAAAAGTTGAGCTCAAGATCTTTCAGCAGATACGACATGCGAGCTCAACTTCTTAGTTGGCCGCCTATCCAACCTGGAGATTTTGCAGATTAGGCTATAAGCATAGGAGAACATTTTTTTTTAAATCCAATTTTTTACTACTTTTAAATGGAGGTGGCGTTTACACAACTAAGAAATGGTTTTCGTTGGTCGAGTTAAGCTGTATGCTTTCGAGACATCTTTTAGGAAAATGCACAATTGACGATAGGCATGGCGCTTTGCGAATTACGCCACATGCACACAACGAATACACTCAATCAGACTTCCTTTTGAATGTGATTGGCAGCAACTTTTTTAAACAACTCCCTTATATTGTTGAGTAATTTTAAGATCGATGCGCCGATGCTGTAAGGTTATTATGTCAACTATGTTGTACATAACAAACTTCCCATTTCTAATATATGCGAGAGGAACAATTGATTTGTTTGTGAAATGATGAAATTTTTGGGAATGAAGCATCCCGCGTGGAAAGCAAAAGCATCACTGAAAAATTGATTACAATTCGAATCAGACTAGCCCGTCGTCGTTTGAAATTCGCATAAAACTTCCCCCTTCTATTTTCATACGGAAATTTACTGAAAGAGAAATTAGTGTGACTGAAGTCATCGGTACCCACGATTGGACGGTTTAAGATAAAATCATTTGTCAGCTTGAGATAACCTAGACATTTTCTCTCAGAGTTGGCGAGATCGTCAAAACGACATGATAATCAAAAACACTTGGCCAAAGTTGCGTTTACTTTGTCGAAGTTGAGTGCCCAATCAAACTGTATAAACAGCCGAACTCCTTCATTCGATGCTGCGTTAATTTGCATAAACTGCCTATGCTGGAATCATCATAAGCCAACAAAATTTCTGCGTTTATGTGACCGTTAAAATGATCAGGCACAGTTCCAAAGGCAAAAATTGGGTTCCTCATTTGGTGCTCGAATTAAATTACATAAAAAGTTGCTAACTATGATGAAAATTTTCCCAGTATTGAATGAAGCAAATGAAAGCGAATGCACAGAACATTTTTAAAGGAACACTGACATATGTGTGAAGATTACCGTATACGTTTTACACTTGTGCTCATTTAGGTGTAATCTTAAAAAACAACGGACTAAACAGGATTGGACCGAACCACTCGCAAACAATATCATCGGCCAATATTCGCATGAGATTTAATGATCAAAACACGCGATTATTTAACGGTCTTATCGTGCGACCTGTCTAACCTCGATTGCAGCTATGTAAGAAACGAAGATCAGAACGGCAATACCGACCAAAAAGCTAATTCTTTCAAGTAGCTCGAAAAAAGCTGAAAACATAAATACGCAGACAAACGGACAAATTGCTCACTTTTTAACATTTTGAAAGCTGAAATACCACGTTAAACTCATGTAAAGCCCGCAGTCTACAACCTTTGCAGCCGTTTGGGGAAGCAAATATGAGGGATGCGTATCCCAGGAGGACACTAGATTGAGTGAGAGATTTAGTTGGTTGAGTAGCTTTTTGATCTGGAAAAGCTTGATATCCGTATCATTGGTCGGCAAAGTGGAATATTTCAAGTTGTAGCCTAATTTCGCTGCTGTCAGGGTGTGCAAGGGCACTATGGGAATAAGAGGGGGAAGAGACTTGCGAACGTGAAGAGGAAAAGGTTTGGACACGTCAAAGGCAAGAGGCTGTGTCGACGGGAATGTTCTATCGGAGGTTATATGGCAAATGAAATTGAAGTAGTGTGACGACAGTCGTTTATGTGGATGTAATAACGACTGTCGAGGATTTATTGCAATGAGGGAATGTGTTAAAGCTGCAATTCAATGAATTCATTTCGCAGCAAATTTATAAATTGTTGATCAACGCAACATTGCAGTTATTTTCAAATTACTAAATGCAACAAAGCGGTTGTTCATTTGGAGCTTAATCGAAACTATTATAGGAAGGCAGCAACAGCACGTCGAACATAAGATGTGGTAGTGATCGATAGTATGAGCAGACGTCTGCGTCTTCACAAAAGAAAAATGTACCTCTGTGCGTCGGCACGCACTCTTACAATTACGAATTCCATCAGACAACGGATATAATTATTCATTATTGATTTGATGGCCCCTATTCTGGGATTTCATTGCTCAATCATAACCGTTATGCAATTTGCAAGCAGATATATGCCCAGAAAAAAAGAACAGTTCTGATGTTATGCAAAATTACAGCGCCATCGTTTCATCCGTCGACCATCTGCGATCAGTTTTGCGAATATTTAATTTTAAAATTTTTTTGCTCGTGTGCTCTTGAAATTCGAACCTTTGTATGTAGATTTAACAAACACAATCGCCCACTTGTTGGCGTATATTGTAAAATGTCGATTTTAATGTAAGTGATTGGCTGATTGTGAAAATTTGATGACTGTATATGTATTTGCTACTCGAAAGAGTTCATTTTACAACCTACTAAACCTTCAGCTATGAACTTATATGTAAGCTATATGTATCACATGAAACTTCAAGAGTCGATCAGCTTCATCTAGCATGACTGAAATGAAATAGCAAGCTCAGCAATATGTTTCCGAAAGCTAACTAACATAAGTCAAGAAAAGATCAAGAAGTTTCCATGCCAAGTTTGCATGTTCTTTATGATCAAAACGGGCATGAAAATTTAAATAAAAACATGGTGAGTATTTCGTCGAGCAAGTTATTCATCTTCCGACGAAATTGTCTGACTAAAATGAGCTTCATATGGTCGTAAGATCTTAATCTTATTGTTTATTCTTTTTTTTTCAATAATCATATATTAGCTTTAAGCAAAATCGCTATCTTTTCAAACTGTATTGTTTCTTGCGCTAGTCAACTACACTGGGTTGAGCAGACCAATGTGCAATCAGATAATAAGTCTTAAAAAAAACACCTCCCTTCACGTTGTTGCTGGAGAAGATCAAAACCTTTAACGACATAGATATTTCTCGAAGTGACGACCAACGAAAGAAAAAAGCCACGATTTATGAGTTTAGAGAAACGTCTATGAAATGTGAGATAATCAAGCGTAATATGTTCAGAGGAATAGGTCTTAGAGAGAGTAATTGAGTAATTGTTTAGGGTAATATTGCGAAGATTTTAGATAGACTGAACGAATGAGGACATTTCATCGTTTAGAAAATATAATTTACAGAGATTATTCGAATATGATCAATTTTAACGGGCACGATTCGCCGAAAGCAATTATAAATCAAACGCGTTTTCAACTTATAAAAGCAGTTTTAACCTATTAGTTGTTGTATCTAGGGCAATTCTTTTTTAAAAAATAATCGGTCCCGATGAATTGACGACTCTCAATTATAAATGAGTGGCCAATGGCTCGGAAATAGCAGCAAAGCAATGGGACAGTCTAAAGTTCTCCGGATTCGCTTCCTAAGGGAAATCATGGCACAATGAACACATACAATTAAGAAGTCGACTCGAAAGGTTTTTCGCCAGTATTTTGGCTTATAAATTAGTGCTGAATTCAACGGACGCAATCAACCTAGGTAAATCGAATTTGGGTTAGCAAGGGTTGAAGATAAGATCAATCGGGCCGGATGGTGGCTAACTCGAAGATGAGCGCTTAAAGAGGCGATAACTCAAAAACGAGGCAGTGAAAAGGCGATTCGTTAACGACAGCTGCTTCGGTATTACGAGGGTGCGGTCTCAAAGGCAAATCTTTATTTATGCTTAAGGTTCGCTCCTTCTCTCTCTCTCAGCCGCTATTCTTTAGCGATTACTTGCAAAACACTATATAACAAATGCTTGTTAAGTGTAACCAATGAGGCCCGTTATTATCGCTACTACCCGATGGCATGTTTTCAACGTCGTATTCGATCAATGTTCTGTCCCGGAGGCACATTTGCAGAGAGTTGTTTGTGAGCACAGAATGTGAGCACGATTCCTGACCTAAGCTTTCTTTATTACATCACCTATAACTTCAACAGTGTGGTCTTTCGTTGCCGTCAAGACAGAAAAAATCGTTAGTGAGAGTTTTCTAAAGCATCACACAATTTAAACCGAGGACGCACTGATAAACCGGTCACCTCACATTTCCGGCGTTTTTTTAATCCGATAGATTCCGCAGATGTCACGGGAAGGGTGATTCTATACTACAGTTTGAAATGACAATGAAGGAGTTGCACTATACCAGTAGTAGATGCGCAGGCTTTTAAAAGTAAACTTTGTGCAAAGTTTCCATCCTCTCCTCAAGAAAGGTGGTCTCAGCTGCAGGCACTTTGCTTCAATCAGGAGCAGAAATAAGATTTATGCAAAAAGCTGACGAATCTGTCGTCCTCGCGTGCACACAGTGGAACATTTTGATGAGAATGTTTGTCTTGTTGCTTCACAAGAAGAAAACTATTTTCGGCAATAGCCTCCTGCGGGTACATGCGACAAAATCACTATTACCAAGGCGATGGCATAAGCCGTACCTTGAAAGTGGCTACTTCAGTACTGCAAAATTCGGGTATGGGCATTCGCGAGTCATTATGATTTAAGGGATGATCCAAGCGTACCAGTTACGCTCATAGCTATGACTGGTGGCTAATCACAATGTAATAAGTCCCGATAAGAATTGATTCATTTTCAGCCATTTATTACCTGTAAGGAAGTGTCTACTAGCGACGAGTGCTCTTCAAAAAAAGACCGCAATAAATAGCATGCGCTGCATTCAAAATTGGGCACTCAAGCGAGTTTGAATGTAGGATGGTGTGCCTAGTGCTCCTTTTCAGAACGTGTTTTGAAAGTACAAAATGCATAGTTTTACCTGAGCTGAGGCTAGCACTACATACTAATCCATTTCCGTCTGTATGTAAGCAATCAGCTATGCTTGTATCGCACTGCCTTCGATTTCTGCTGACCTTAAGCAGTAGGGTAGGATTGGACCTCGTGAAAAAAATTTTGAGGACAAAAGTGATCCTATCAGATCAAAATATTCGATCCAAACGACCTCAACCTGCGTTCCGGATATGAGGAGATATCAATGGTGCATTGTTTGCTGCCTGAGCTAAAGTGTAGCGTTTTGCTGTTTACGCTAGTAGCTGTTCATTTTTCCTCTTCCTCATTAGCAGTAGACTGGTGTTGGTTGGTCTATAGTCTTATAGGTGTTGCACCTGGGGCATTATAAGTGGGGAAGGAAAACATTATATTGTTTTTCGTGAACGCGAAAACAACAGACCTTTGGCTTATAACTTTTCATTTCGCATGCATATTGATTACTTCGTTGTTGAAAACGGGGGTCCGACCCATGCGGAGCTCTAATCGTCGGTTTTCTAGTGCATAAGCGAAATTGCTGTTTTCCTGAATGTCGCATTCGTTTAGACCCATAACGCCACCTAATTGTTGGTGCCTGCTTAGTGAGCCTTACAAAGGTTCTTCGACAGCCATCCGCATGCAGTGTTCTCCCAACGAGCTTACTAGTAGTAGTTTTGAGCGTTGCTTTATTCCTATAGTGTTAGGCCCATAGCAGATCGCCTAAAATATTAACGTACTTGACGCACTGCACATTACTGTCGTTTTCTGCGCTAGTGAACGGCCGCCTTAATACACGAATGATAGGCATAGAGAAAACGTTCACATCTTGGAGTTTCCAGTGGGTACTACCTCGGAAGTCATGCCGAGTCCGCTTACTCCTCCAATTACAGAAGCTGCCAACTAGGCTGTATCGAATAAACACGTGAAATGCCTATCAACGTAGAGTGAGCAAGATTTTGTTGGACACAAAAGAATAGAGCTGCCGAACCAAATGTTATTTCTCTATCCCGAGAGTAGGTTCCGATTCGATTGGCCAAACGCTTGTCCCTTTATTTTGTCATGCGTCTTTACTAAATACAGTAGCTAACTCGGGACATGTCTTCGAGCTTTTGTGGTATCGCAAAACGTCTCTTTTCCAATGATGTTTTTTATTCGATCTCCATTGTATTCCTAACTGATTTTACCTCACAGTCTAATCACCATTCTCGCAAGCTTTAAGCTCACTGCTAGGAGATGTTCGCTTTCAGGTACGTCCGCCAGCTTTGACGACATGGGCAAATTTGGTGTAAGTCATTTTTTCGTGAATTTTGTGCTCTAGCTAGATGAACTAGTTCAACGAGATAACAAAAAATTCAAAGAACAGTTCTGTTGATTGGCTTCATCCATTACTGCTAAATACTAAATTCTTTCAGTTAGAGAGAGCTTGGATGCTTCTTTAATGGCACTACTCGACAATAGATACATTTGAAGCCACAAAGGAAAGTCACTATCCTTATAACTCAGTTACATGGACACTTCTGTAAAACCCAGCGGCACTAATGATTTTCATGCGATAGTTGATCAGATTAAGCAAACATGAATTGCTAGGGAGAAAGCGGTAAGCGGTTCACTGGTAATAAATTCTTTAAACTCAACCAAAGTACAGCTTCTTTTTTCTTATTTATTTCCTCTTTTTTTCACTCTAAAATAATATTTGCCGTATCTCCAAGAAAGTAATATATGGGAGCAAATCTTCTCAATTTAGGGAAATGAGGTTTTGCAACTCCGAGCTCATAATTTTTGCTTTAGTCCTAACTTCATTTCTTTTTTGAGTAGCATTTGCATAGGCTACATTGATAAATTACATTTGGTTATTTTGGGTAAGGTTAATAACTCCTCTCCTCCTGACTTTTCATCTCTTGATGAGCACAATATCAAATGTGTTGTTGTTAAGGCCAATCACAAATGCATCTCGGTATAGTGACTTTTCGAAGACATTATCATCCGATGTTGCTCTTACAGCGTGAAGTTATCTCAGTTCATGTTGGGCAAGCCGGAGTTCAAATTGGTAACGCCTGCTGGGAATTGTATTGCCTGGAACATGGTATTCAACCAAACGGAATTATGTTGGAAGATCAGTCAATCAACTCGGAAGATGACTCCTTTAATACATTTTTCGCCGAAACTGGTTATGGTGTGAATTCATTTCAAAATGCGACCCTTAAAAAGAAAAAAGAATAATCTTTGGGTTTTTCTTTATATATAAATTAAGAGTGAAGCATTAACGTTTCTGAAGGAAAGACGTTGAAGAAATGTCATCTAGCTTGAAAGAACATTGGCTAGAAAATGCTTTATTTTCGCGCATAAGGTGAGAATTTTCGCTTCCAGCTGTATTTGCATTTTTCCCGACTGCTGATTGGTTCTCTTTGGTGTTTTTTTTGCTCATCTTGAATTTAATTTCGGTTGTTTTTCTTTCTAAATTAGTTTGTTGAATAAAAACTTCCATCATCAGTAGCGTCGAATTTGTCATTATAATCGTTCTGGTATTGAAGTTAATCCGCTCATCATTAACATTCAAGAAATACTACCGCTTGGATTACTTTTGTTGCAATGAGCATATCATGCTGTAGATTTACAAGCAAAATATATTTATTCGTAATTTGTTGGAGTGACATATGTGTTTCATGTTTTCTTTGCAGGAAAACACGTCCCGAGAGCAGTATTCATTGATCTAGAACCTACTGTTGTTGGTGAGTTATGCAGTACTACCGATACTTTCTCGATTCATTTAAAAGTTTCTGCCAATGAAGACAAATAAGAAATGAGTAAATGGTCATTTCATTAACGCTACCTTCTATCACTATCCATATCGTTCATAGTCGCCTTCTCTCTCCTCCCCCCACCCCCCACCCCTATTGACCTTCTCCCACTCACAGTCCAATGAGGCATAAACTTTTGTGCCAGCGGTCCGCAAGAGTGCATCGGCAAGAATTTAATGAAGAAACAATCGGAATATCACAAAATGATGAAAGCCTTTCGTAGAAAACGCTTTCGTAGCCACTTTTAAAGGTTAGTCACTACCGATAAAGACTTTCTTAGTCACTTCTGATAAAGACTTTAAGACTCGAATTCAATTTATATTTTCACTAAAAAAACACTGAACCCTCAAATTTCAGCACCAGAATTGATGAGTGGAAAATTTTGGCCCGAAAATATCGATGGGCAAAATAAATGAAATATTGAAAAAAGGTTGCGCTCATGCGTGATTCATATTGTTGGAATAACAAGATCAGCATAGCCACAACATGATGACATTTTTCGAAACCGGAGACCATTAAGCTAGTGGGCATATGAGCGCAACACATACTTTTGTATTGTCTTGGTTTCAGGGCACTCTTCAAAGCTATTTTTGGCCTATCCACTTGAAAAATTTCTGCAGCCGCTTTTGATATCGCTGACGAGCTATATTTTAATGAGCGACAATGATAAGATGTTAGCGGTTTATTGCCATTAGTTGTTGATCTATTGGTGTGTATCGTTCGAGTTGCAGACGAAGTGCGTACCGGTACTTATCGAACACTATTCCATCCGGAGCAACTCATAACTGGAAAAGAAGATGCTGCAAACAATTATGCTCGCGGACATTACACTATTGGAAAAGAAATTATCGATGTTTGCATGGATAGAATTCGAAGTAGGTTTAACGAATCATAACCGTTTAATGGCGCAAAAATAGATGGTAGATTAACAGATGAATATTTTCTTGAAGCTTGCATAGCTCTGTTCATTCCTACACGACAGTAGTAAATAAATGACAATGTTAACCTTTGTTACATCAAAGGCATTTTTGTATCTGATTGGTAATTATTCATTTTCCGCCAAATGCATCTGTATGTAACCAACCAATAGCTAGGCCAGATCAGTGGCACAGATCTTGATCTTAAGGATTGCGTTCACTTAGTTGAAGCCTTTTCAGGAATGACCGAGATGTGCAGTGGTCTTCAAGGGTTTCTCATATTTCACTCTTTCGGTGGTGGCACTGGAAGCGGTTTTTCAGCTCTTCTAATGGAGCGTCTTTCGGTGGATTATGGAAAGAAATCGAAACTTGAGTTCAGCATATATCCAGGTGTGACTCATTTTGACCGCATAGAAGAATGCGACTCTCAACAACTCATGCAGTAATATTTTTTGAGTGTTACTGAATACTTTGTTGATAATGGCTACTGCAGTATCGCCATTTTTTGCTGTGATCGGAAGGGTACTTATTTCCTCTGGCATACTGGCGAAGAAACGACAAAAATGATTCTTTTTTTTGCGCACACAAAGGATACCCATACGCCTATGCTTCTTCCGCCATATGGTCGGCATTTGCATTGAATCACGTGTCCTTACGAAGCAAAAGCCCATGTAACCTCTTCTCAAGCAACATCTCGGTCGGGGTGCTTATTAAGGAGTCAGACTGCAAAATTTCAGCTTTGCTCGATGAGCTCGTCCATGTTCTTCAAGCGCTGCGCTCTCACCATGAATATCAATCACTTCCTACCAAATCTGTGCTATAGGAGGGTCATTAAACAGCTCCATTCAAAATGCTGCAGCAGTTCTTGTGTTCGTGACGCATTCTAAGGTATTCATTGCGATGCACTGTACAGACAGTCTACCATTCCTGAAGTCGGGAAAAGAAATTTTGTGTAAGTTCCGCAATATTAGTGGTGACTATGTGAAAAAATGGCATCTATATCTGTTGAATGTGCTACAAACTTTAAAGTCATTTTTGTTATTTTTCGCCACCTTACCGGATGTCATAACCAGCAGACCTCGTGCTTCTTTTAACGGATGAGCCTTATACCAAGGGTATGATATTGTTTGCTAAGGAATGGCTTTCCAGCACAAGTGAGCACGTCTCAGTGCCTCGAAAACGTCACCGAGCACTTCTACTGATGATTTCAATCTGCTATGTGTGCGTATGGTGTGTGTCTGTGTGTGTGTCTGTGTTTGTGCTTGTTTCTACATGTGCTTGCTTTCTTTCATTATAATTTTGGCCTTAAGGTTTGGTGGGATCCGAATTCTACCATTTCCTAGCCGCAACAAAGACGCACAGTAGGGCTGCAAAGAGCGTCAAGAAAAATTTGTAATTCACTTAATGCGAACGCAGTGCAACGCTTTTTTGACTTTCTACCTCGGGCAATAAAGAAATCGGCCTTTCATTAACGGGCCATAAAGCCGCAATAACTGATTTTACATAAAATCGAAGCAGTGCCTCATATGTATGGCGTTATTAAACTTGCTGTCTGCTCTTTTGTGCACTTCACTCAAAACAATTGAATTTCGGGATATTTTTCAGCTCCGCGTGTTAGCACCGCCGTTGTAGAGCCATATAATTCAATTCTTACCACTCATACAACGCTTGAGCATTCGGACTGCTCGTTTATGGTTGACAATGAAGCCATCTATGAAATTTGTCGGCGAAATCTCGGCATAAATAGGTTAGTACATTTTTATTTGAGTTAGGGGTAGGGACTAGGGAGTGAAATACTTACGTTCTCTTATCTTGCCGTTACCAATAAGTAAAAGATCTACGATAGCCTTATATCACTTCGATTACCAGATGTGTTCTTTGTATACCGTTAACGTTACCATTTACCGTTACCGTTACCAATGTAGTGTCCTTTGTCCTCTACTACCCTTCAATTTCCATTTTCTTGCCAATATGCTTTCATTTGAGCAACTTGATTTCATTAAGAAGGTATCTTCGTGTTTTCGTATCGTCGGATATTTGTCCGTTTCATTATACGGCAGGTGACTATAGGCTAGAAGAGGTTTTCTGCAGCATTAGGTAAAATCAAAAACTCCTAGTGCATACGTCAAGGGTAGTATTCTTCAACAGTAAGTTAAACTGAAGTAGCAATGAAAAGAACATTAAACTTTATGAAAATTCAATCTCGTTATTTCAGCTGCTCATGCTATCCTCGATTCTTCCTTTCTCTTCCCATCTTCTACCGAAATTTTTGCGAACATTTGTCGTCCGAAGTTTAACAAACACTAACCTTCAACATAACCTGTCAATGGGGTGTTTTCTTTTGCAAAATTCGTGCCATCAATACAGCTTTGGAATTGATATCCAAATAAAGGCTTGCTATGCCGGATATAAATCAAAAATTGTAGCCTCTTGTGATTCATGGGAATTTGAGTATGTGAAGCATCAAATTCTCTGAAAAATCTCACTTTTCTTCGAATTCTGTCAGCTCTTTTTCGTGCTCTCTCTAATGTTTTCAAATTGTCTCGTTGTTTATCAACCATCGGAGCGTAAATCGCTTTTTGTAAACTTCATAGTAAGAAGCGATACACATTGAAATTAGATGTCCTTGCAATTTGTGATTAACATTTCGTCAAACAGCTGACAAAAAATGATAAGCTTCAAAGTAAAGAAGTTCCAGACCGACATATACAAACCTGAATCGTCTTATCGCTCAAATTGTCTCTTCAATCACAGCATCGTTACGCTTTGATGGAGCGCTCAACGTCGATCTCACTGAATTTCAAACAAATTTGGTTCCTTACCCTCGAATTCATTTTCCTTTGGCAACGTATGCGCCTATTGTGTCCAGGTAATTCTAAAGAAACCTCACTATATGTTTGCCGTATGAATGAGTATATGATGCGAAGCGAAAAGGGTGATGAGTGAACAGAAGTGAAATTGCGCATAACTGAGTCTATATAAAAGCGATGCCGCCGTCTTTCGAAAATTCAATAGGTGGTAGTATGTTTACGGCAAAATTTATCAGCTGGAATATGAGGAAAATTATTGAAACGCTTATAGATGAGGATTTAGTTATGTGTTGATTATTTCAGTTGTTATTTCAGCTGAATTGGGATCCAGTTAAATTTCAGTTTGCTAAAAATTTCGATATTCAGTTCATTTCAGCCTATGCAGTTTTAGTAGGTAAAATTCGATTCAGTTCTCGAAGCTTTAGGTTTAATCTTCATTTTGAAGCTCCATTTTCATCCGCTTTGCCAACAGATCCATTCTTGCTAATGATGTCTATGCCTATTGGCTTTGCTAAATCACTTGGAGTAAAACGTTGTTTGCAAAATGGAGTGCATTTTAGCGAAAGAGCGTTTCACGAACAGCTTACGGTTGCTGAGATCACAAACCAATGTTTTGAGCCCGGAAATCAAATGGTGAAGTGTGATCCGAGACAGGGCAAATTTATGGCCTGCTGTCTCCTTTTTCGAGGTGACGTCGTCCCAAAGGTTTGTAAAAAGTTCGAATTCCATATCGCCCTAGATTTCCTTTCATTATCAGCATATCTGTAATTTCCTTCCAGAAAATGGATTAATTACCCACCAACAATACTCATAAATGAAAACAAGCGTCAAGAAACGCAAAAGCGAGCAATCAGTGAAACGAGGAAGTAAATGAATTAAGAAAGCTTCGGAACTGGCCAATTAAGAAAGCTTAGAAATTGTCCAGTTTATCTTTCTTATTATCGAAACATATTGTTGTTTTAAAGGACATCAAGCGCATAAACGCATTAGAGGAAATGGAATAAAGCCATAAGTTTGAAAAAGAAAAAACTGTTTTTTTTTAACAGTTCCTAGGCGATTCAGCTTTCGACGCCAGAATTTCACATTGGTTCTCATTAAGGGAGGCCTTTCCATTTGCGTTATCTCGATCTGTACAGCTAGAGAGAACATAACTGTAGCGATCTTGCTTAATAGCTGTAAAGATAGACTGCATGAAAAATCGCAATCGTTTTCGATCTTATCATCGAATGACTACTGTTCTGAAGCGCTGCCGTTTTGTCCTTTTGATTTTTACGGTACTTTATAGTAGTGTGCACCGTAACAAACAAATCTTTCGCTTCAATTTAAATGTGCTACACTGAATTGGAAGATTAAGTTGTTTTAGAGGTGATGTCGTTGGGCTTTGGCTTTTCATTAATAAGTGACTTGCAGGACGTGAATTCAGCAATCGCTGGTATAAAAACGAAACGCTCCATACAATTTGTTGACTGGTTAGTTAATATTCATTGATAATTGCACAGCTTTCCTCTCCGTAAAAATGAGAAAGGGAATGATTTTTATGCAGTTTAACGATTCTTTTAGGGTGTGCAGAAATACTGCAATTATCTCCTGATCAGTCGATGGCTGCTCTAATCTGCCTTTTGCTAAGGTTCGTAGCCTACGTTTGCTCAGAAAGGCCGTAATCTCTTCTCATGCATTTTCTAAAATGATATCCGTTGAATGTGACCAGTGGCGCGAGCTGCTTAAATACGGGGAAGGTATATAATTTGCATCTAATTTTTATATATGCTTGCAGTCCAAATTTAATTTTGATATATGCTTGGCCAGAAAGTTGAAAGCTCAAGACCAACATTCGCTAAAGATCATAGCGCCTTGACTGGAAAGTTTCGAAAGTCATGAAGTAAAAAGAGCAACTGCCGCTTATTTCTGCTGAGATGAATACCAATGTACCCTTTCAATATAATTGATTTAACTTATTTCGTATGCGAACCTCGTCTTCTCTTTTTTTTTCCTCTTCGGTAATTTCTTTTCGAAGAGCTTCGCTTCTATCATTCGATGATTCTACGTTTTAAGCACTCTTCGCAAGTATATTTTAACCGTATCAAAACAAAAACATAATTGTCTATTGTCGAAGCTATTTTAGGCGTTCTTATCATGGAATATGGACTGCTGTTTTCCTTGGCATCTATTGTCATTAGTTTGAATTCAGGTGCCCTACCGGTTTCAAAGTTGGCATCAACTATCAACCACCAACAGTGGTACCTGGCGGGGATTTAGCAAAGCTTCAACGTGCAGTATGTATGCTCGCAAATACAACGTCAATTGCGGAAGCTTGGGCGAGGCTTGATCATAAATTCGATTTGATGTATGCAAAACGAGCATTCGTCCACTGGTATGAAATGTTCCATTGCAGTGTCCATTTGTGATCCGCACTTTAACTTTTGCGGGAAGGCAATTTTAAAAGTTATAATTAGAAGTTATGATTAGAAGTGCCAGAAAGCCGATTTTAGCTCCTTCGTCAAGCAAAAAAGGATGGTGCCAATTTTTAATCTTCCTTTTTTTCCTCCACTTCATTTATTTTATTTTTTTCTTAAGTTCTTCTGGATTTAACCTTTATTACCTCATTTCTTTTTCCTCATCAATTTAATCTTTCTTCTTCTTCATTTTCCTTTACCGCAGGCACTCATAAGGGTCACCTGGCCGAGGTGACACCACATTCTTTCAAATTTTCCATTTTCATCAATTAAGAATGTTCCGTACTGCGTGTTAATATATTATTGTAATTGACTTAAAGTTAATGAACTAGATATATTATTGATTGCGATAGGCTTCGAAATTTGGCACGTCACCAAATCTTTACATTTGCAAAGATTATCATTACTGTGGGATACATTTCCAAGTTATTGATTATTCGCGATGTGAAGAAATAAATCAAGAATGTAGATTGGGAGAGAAAATGAAGAAAATATAAGTCTTTGTCTGCGCTCATTCCGATGTATTCGCAGATTTACTATTTTCAATACTCTTTCCGATGACGTTATATCCGTGCTCGCTTGTCTTCTATGCTTAGCTGCCTGTTAGGGAGCGTCAATTAGGGAACATTGAAGACATAATTGTGAAATCTGGTAGGTATAATTTGCACTGCAGAATAGTCTCCGTTTATACTTTTGCAAGACACAGAAAAAAGACTTTGAATTTTCATCACTTGTGGGCAATTACTGAGACCGGTTAATGAGGTAAATGAGTTGCCAAAACCCTTATCCCGATAATTTCCTGACGTATTTTCTTGCTTATCTGTTGCTTGTCTAGCTCCTTCGA
Source organism: Toxocara canis (assembly GCA_000803305.1). Lineage (NCBI taxonomy): Eukaryota > Metazoa > Nematoda > Chromadorea > Rhabditida > Toxocaridae > Toxocara > Toxocara canis. Next base: position 133,649 of record JPKZ01016568.1, on the reverse strand, counting down.
AACAGTTGTTGAGCGTCCCAGATTCGTATGTAGAACGGCGTTTTGTGGCTTGTGTTATAATCGTCGCAACTTCTTGGAATTCGTTCCTCCTTTTTTAAGTATCATTTAGTGTATTTTTTATGTCAGATACAAGTCGCTACCGTTGATAATTGATTCATTTTTCATCCTTCGAGTTCTCGGTCTCTGATGTTCGCCACATCAATCTTGATTTATTTTAGACTCATAACACAAACGCCTTATGATTAATAACGAAGAAATATGTTATGAAGCGAATACTCTTCTTTTGAAACGTCAATCGACGTTTCTTTGCGCTCATGTTATGCAAAACCATCACATCAAATGACCGTAAATATTATTAAAGAACTTAACGCAGCAATGTTGAAACGCTCTCTAACATTACGACTTAGTTCATGAGATTGGCGTTAATTATCCACTGTGTTTATCTAGTTATCCCAGCTGAAAGCATAACGCAGGACAAAATATCATTGTGATGGATTTCGTTAGGTAACTTTTGAAACGATGATAGTTGTGAATATTCCGCGTACAACCAATTTTTTTGCCTGAACGGTACAGTTTACAATTTATTGTTCATGTGTATGTTACGAAAGTGATACATATTGTTATTCAGGTATGTTGGTGAGGGAATGGAAGAGGGGGAATTCTCGGAAGCTCGTGAAGATCTTGCAGCACTTGAAAAAGACTACGAAGAAGTTGGCGTTGACTCTTTTGATGACAATGAATACTGACTGACGCATTCGAGAGCTCAGAAACCATTCATCACTTATCGTTCTAACCGGAATTTGTTCTTGAGTTTTTTTTTTTTTGAAAACCGTTCTAAAGCTTTGCTACAATAGCACGAGTTGGAACAATATTTATTTCACTGTTTTGTAATAAATCGAACAAAATCCTTTTTTATTCTTCTATAGATGTCTTTCTAACAAATAATTCTTTTGGTACAACTTTAACTAACACTGTTCCGTAGCATTTCAATGGAACGATTCGAGGAATTATCGTTTTTGCAAAGAATTCCAAACTATTTCAATTGTTCAAATACTTTTGTTACTTTTCTAATGATTCTTTTTGGTAACTTATAAGATTTCTTTGTTAAACTGACGCATATCTTTATTATCGTAACGAAATCAGTTTGATAATTTTCATATCTGAGTAGAGTAAATAAATTTTTAAAGAAAATTATTGAAAGAACAGTCATGGATTTAACAAATCCGAAGCATAGGACGAGACGTTTACGCTTATGACGTCCATCTTATGCAAGCTGACGTTCGCATACTTAAAAATGCATGCAGCGCGAGTCGTACACAAATTATGCTAGCCGATTCATTAAGGGTTCATGATGATTCATACTTCGACTGCCACATGTTATCTTCTTCCTCTTGGTGGAATAACAAACATTATACGAGTGTAAAAATAAGAATCTTGTTTTTTTTTTTCATTGAATTTACGCTATTCATAAAAATGGGATTTGAATTCGGTTTTCCTTATTGATTGTTATCAAAGATTAAAATATGTTCAAGTGTTGAAGAAGTTTTCGAATAGAAGTCGATGAATCGATCACCATGCGAAAGACGAATTTGTGGTTGTTCCTATTGTGACGATTTTCTTTCATGACACTATATGCAAACAACAGTTGTACTTGTTTCCTTTTATATCTATGCCATTCGTTATGCGTATATTTGTCGATAACAATGCCATTTGAAATGCACATAACCCATAACAACTCAACAATTTCCATCCAAGATAACGTATGCTCAGAAATTCAAATGTTTCTCATATTATCGAGACTGTCATCGTCATTGTTGGAATCATTTGGCCATTTTATATCATCACACTTTCTCTCTTTCATTCGATACCATTGTGCTGAGAGGAAGTTCAGAGATATATTCAAATTACTTTATTTGCATATGCGAGTGTTACAGAGGAGCGCGAATTTTTTTTTTCCGGTGAGTGAGATGAAATAGAATAAAATGGATTAAAATGTCGTGCATTTCGGAACAGTCACAGTGAGGTTCTCGTCGAGCGTCAATAGGAGCATTTGGGAGGAAATTCCGATCGATGCACAAAGCCAGTTTACTTATGGATTCTTTAGAAACGAAAACGTGAAATTTACGTTTAGAATTTGATGTGTGTAATTCGCGTATCGAAATGTTCGAACTCAAACAGCAATGTTGCAGACTGCAAAATTTGAATCTATCGCTGTAATCAACGATAATTTCGGAGGGTTTCGCCGCATTGCTGTTCGCCACGTGCGTGAACGGAAATGAAGTGTAAGCTGCAATGCATGGAAATTTCACTTCGTTTAATGCATGGCCAAAATGCCCAAAATCGTTTTTCGCCGCTAATAGTGCGTGCGGATTATTTTCACCTCTTCCGTGTGGTACCCGACAGTCGTTAAGATGAACGATGACTTAAAATGCATGCTAAAAGGGGGAAGAAGGGAGAGGAGGAAGGGAGAGGGGGGGGGGCGGAGGGGGGAAGGTCGCATGGCCGAATGATGCAATCAAGTTTTCGAGCTGTCCATGTTGCAACTTATGAAATTCTATAGAATTTTTTATTTCCTCAGAAAGCTGTTTAGAATTTGTAGAGTTAATGAAACGTTTAATCCGAAAACGTGCCATTAGCTGGTAGAAGTTCTTTGTTGCTTTCCATGTATTTATAGACTTACAGCTTAACACTGCATCTGTTCCATCCTCTGCCCATTTGACTAACGATCTTGCTATATTTCGCTAAGCAATAAATTAAGAAATGGCATTCTATTTGTAATAATTTATTTACACAAGTAAAAATGTGGTTGCAAAAAAGTTCATGCAGTTTTTATGAATTTTCTCATTTTTTATTTCCTCAGAAAGCTGTTTAGAATTTGTAGAGTTAATGAAACGTTTAATCCGAAAACGTGCCATTAGCTGGTAGAAGTTCTTTGTTGCTTTCCATGTATTTATAGACTTACAGCTTAACACTGCATCTGTTCCATCCTCTGCCCATTTGACTAACGATCTTGCTATATTTCGCTAAGCAATAAATTAAGAAATGGCACTCTATTTGTAATAATTTATTTACACACGTAAAAATGTGGTTGCAAAAAAGTTCATGCAGTTTTTATGAAATATTTTTCTCGTCTTCATTTGTTTACCTTGCCCGGGCAATCAATTAAGCGTGATATAACCCGACTATGATCGACCAGTACAAAATCAATCAATCAAATATAGAGATTGATTATGACCGATATCAAGAATGTCTTTTGTTTCAATAAATAACAAGTCTGGATAATGCAAAGAAGAAAACATCTCGCATATAATGAACTCTTTCAACGAAAAATTTTAAAATTCTGGAACATATTAAGCGAAACTCTCACAAGGATTATTTATAGTGGCACGATTTATTTGTTCACGTCAGAAATCTTATGAGAACAACTTTTTTCAGATGGAAGATGCAACCATGGTTTTTTTCTTCGAACGAATCGCAATAAGTTTAGTTTAAAAAGCCACTGCATTTAGCGTTCGACGTGGATGTATGAGTTCATATTTATTGTTGTACTAGCTGGTTGTGTGTGGCAACGTAATTAGAGTAGAACGGCTTTAGCTCCTTTAGCGTTATTCGATTGCTGACGACCTTAAGTGCGTGCAATCACGCTTTATCGGCACACTTCAGCACCATGTAACGCCGCATTGCTATCAGTAGTTCGCCTAACCCAAACAGCGCTACTACTCATATTTTACCTTAATGGTCTTTCTATTCGATCGTCGTTGTAAACGTAAATAGTAGAGGGGCGGAATTTGTATACATAAATAGTAGAGGGACGGAATGGGGGAGGGGGGAGAGGGAGGGGGAGGTTAAGGAGAAAGAAATAGAGGGGGGAGGTGGGAGGGGAATGCGGATTTTTAAATTCTTGTTGACATACGTAATTATCGATATTATTTATCGACGTTACGCATGTAGATTTTTAGCCAAAAAACGTCCCCAATAGGCATTCAGTTCGTATTGTACAGCCCTTCCTTATGAACGCGAAATAAGCGATGGCTTATGCTTCCCAGCTTCTTCTGCTTGCCAAAAAGTGATTTTTTCTTGGTGGATAAATTCTAGACGAAGAATGCCAAGGATGACGCTAAAAGAAAAAAAACGAGTGAATGAGTGGTCCGACCCACTTTTCAATCGCTACCTTTCTGATAGTATACACCAATCAGTGATAATTAAGTTCTTTTGAAAACGACAAAAAAAGTTCCGCTTCAATAATTAAATTCTCCCCTAATGATGAACTTTCTTTTTTATACAGCTCTACAAAGCGATTAAATGGCTGACATAATCGCTGGATTGGCACGCAGTGTCACGCATTATTGGCTGCTATTTTTCGTGCGATGCACGATGTGCGAACAACCGATCATGTAATGAAAAGTTTTGTAAAACGATCACAAATGGATCGGGAAATTAAGGAAACAAGTACGACCAATAATCGTAGCAATGATAGATGCTAAGCAGAGCTTTGTCTGTTTGTTTTTGTTTCGTTGAAAACGACGAGTAAAAGTGTAAATAGTGAACGGAATAAGATAAGTCCGGTATATGAGCATTTCTTGGCAGAAATAAGCTTAATAAAGTTCATAACCTAAAGAGATGTCAACCCAAAAAGAAACGTCCTCGCTGGCTGAAAAGAAACCCAAATTTGCTTAACAATTTAACACTTCTGAAACGACAAGTTGAAATTGGATTTTGTATTGACGAGGAATTATCGGACCTTTATGAACGTGTAAAAATTTCTAAAATATTTCAGTAAATATCGCTTTCTCTCGGCAAGCTTTCGAACAGAACGATGATAAATCAGTTAGTGATGCTCTGTTTAAACGCTAGAAAGTAATTTCTGTCATAATCAGCAAATAATTTTTCTTAACTTAAAAAACGAAAATATTCCTTTTAACCCCCCCGGGTGGGTAATCAAAATTAAACGTCATGGCTACCTTAGTCTTAAGTAACACATAATTTTTAATAAACAAGTTGGGAAGTCCTGTGATATACGCATAGGATATGATGGGAAGATAGGACGATGGGAAACAGAAGTTTGTCCCAATCATCACGGAAACCGACAACATATTCCCTCACAAACGGATAAGGCGAGAATGGCAAACTCTGTTGGGCCATGTGCGCAAACATCCATATGAAGGGCTCGACGACGATGGCATTCACGACGGACTCTGGCATGATAGCGTGCAAAAAAGATGAGATGGTGACATCGTCTAACCAACCTGTGGACGACAACAACTGCTGCACAGCGTTAGTGGGGAGGTCGTTTTGAAGGATGATGTCCATATTACGTAGATGTTCCGAGACCACTTCGGGTATGGCACGCTCTAGCGGCTGGTCTACATAAGCGGAAGAAGGTTGCCCTACTTCGTCTTCCATATCACTCTTTCTGTGCTTTTTCTGAGCGCTTCTCTTGTCCCGGAGACGTTACCGCCCCATCCAACCCGCCCGCTGTCTGGGGCCCCTCAAGGACCGAGGACATATCATCTAAGCGCGTTCTTAACTATGGAAAATGCCTTCGGGGCCCGGTTTGTCCCCTCCGCGTTACTCGTTCCCCTAACAACCTATACACGGTTGGATGCAGAATTTTTTGCAGCATCTTTTGGTATAGCCCCATTTTGATTGGACAAACCCTGTTCAAGAAATCTCAAATTTACGCGATTTTTTGATGGGGTCCGAGAACGAGAAGCGCTAGAGGAATAGACATTACATTTTTGTAAGCTGAACAAAAAATGCAAACTTTTGAGATTTGCGGAATTTTTCCGGTCAGTTGTCATGAAAAAAAGTTATGGGCGGGTGGAAAAGTGCGATTTTTCAACTTTGTAAAATGAAGTTTTTTGTGCAACTCTCTCGTGTCAATAGTAAGAATCTGCACGGTCTAAAACCCCCAAATATAAAAAATGAGCGAAATCGCTGAAATGTGGGCCGAGTTATGGCCGATTCAAAATTTCAAGTTTGAAGCCGGAAAATTTTTCCGGAAACGAAAATCTTGCAAATTTTTTAACAGGACCACCCAAGATGATCAAGGCCTATAAGATTTTATTAGGATTCTCCAAAAAACTGAAGAGTTCCGGCTCAAAAGTGATCCGAAAAACAAGGTCCCATACTTAAGAGAATTTCCGGAGTTCTATTCCGATTCCGGACGATCGCCCCGGACAAAAACCAAAGACGCCAAATGATAGGCCAAAACCCTGTCAAAAGTATTAAAGAAGTCGGAAAAGTGCGAGTCAGTTGAAAAGTTATGAGGCTTGGTTCTTAAGTATGAAAAATCTTCCCGCGGGCAAATTACCGGCAATTGATTAACCGATCCGGCTGGCTAACGAATTTGACCTAGCCATTTGGGAGATTAATTAATGGGAAAAGGAAAAATTGAAAAAAATTAACTTGTTCAAAAGTTAGAGTGACCATAAACTTAAAATTCCTTACAATCTTCTGGATAATATATAGATATAGACTACAAAACGATGCGAGCATAGTTCGCCATAATGCTACCGGTGCCCTCACACCATATACTAGCGATAATGATGCTTTATAATCTGATAATGGAGCTCAGCATTGAAGCGTTATAATAAATTATCACCTACGCTCTTAAAACGCATGATAAATGGCGACATTAATCACAGAAAGTAGAAATTGATGGTAGCTGAAATTCAGAATTCGCGATTCCAAGCAAAGTTAATTTCCTATTCAGAATGTTGTCTTCAACAAATACTCTAGTGAATCATGAACATTACTTTATAACCTGAATGAATTTGTGAAAAAAAGACACTGGGGCACTGTCAAAAATGATGAAAACTTTGGCAAACAATATCCGCAAGTGGTATGTTTATCAAATAAAAAATCTTTTTTTGTAGCAGCAATTGTGAGTATCAAAAATCGCTCTATAATTGTGAGTAAAATGAGAATCGGGTTGCTACTTGTTCGATCGCACAATGCGTTAGCGTTTCATAATCGGCTCAAATAGTTGTATATAGAAATTTTATAGCTCTCATCGACATGGCGTTGACAATGTAGCAAATTTCCATTCCGAATGAATGATCACCAAACACCACTATTGTGATCCAAAATGATCTGATCGCTCAACTGATACGATTCGATTTCTCGATTTGCATTGTATCGATCTATGCATTTCAGTGCATCGCCTCTCCAAGTATTACTTGGCTTGAAAACTATTTGAGTCTATTCGATATTTTCAAATGTGTAGAAATAGCAAGTCGAAATGGTAATACATCCGCACATACAGGAAGCGTATCAGAGATGACCTCGCGCATCTATCTTTCACAAAATAATATTCGTCTGCATTGCAATGCCATATACACATGACATGCGCCGTATATTCTCGATTTCTTATGGACCCGTCTTTAATACGTTTTCACGCACTTATTGCTATCACACGTGTAGCAGGTTCTAAATAAAGTGATAGAATGAGGAAAGATTTTTGAAGCAATACGACCATAGAAAATTATTTATATTTTGGACGCTTCTCTGCACCCTGAGTAATTGGTCATAGCAAATCGAGTGCTTAAGATATGTGGAGGAACAGACTCGAAGATCACGAGCTTATATTCATCGCAACTTGTCCAAAGTAAAAATTTTAGGATTTCTTCCACGTTTCAAGAACAACTCTGTCGGACTCGAGAAAGCATTTTCGCAAATTCATTTAGTAGTCATACGAGTTATTTCAAATCTCAAAGTCGAATTTGACTCCGATTTGGCTCCGGAGAACTTTTGTCGTATTGGCTCCATTTCTTATTCGTGTATTGCTACACGAACAAAGTGTATTTTGTGTTACATGGTATTCATTATATGGGATTCGTTATATGACATAACAATGCGTGTTATATCTGTTAAATGGAATGCATAACATGCTTTTATAACACTTATAATTGTTATAATATCGTTACTATAATTAATATAAAACTTATAACAACGTAATTTTATAATATAATACTTATAATACAATATCGTGTTATAATACTTATAATATTGTTTTATATCTCAGTAATCAGATTACGGTATCCATGGAACTTAAAAATTTTAAACCAAATACGCGCAACACTAATAGAGTTTCTGCTAGTCGAGATTTGATCCAGTTCATCATTTCGTCATACATTATTGGGAATTTGGGCAGAACTCATATTCGGATCATAAAGTAGCCTTAAGAATCCGCCAGTGCTAAATCATTCCATCTTGTAGTTTCCTCTTTGAGCTTAATATGCTTCTTGTGCCTTTCCACTCATTGCTAGGCATGTGGAGAGGCATTTCCGGAGTGATGAACGGCATATTTCACCTCATCTTCCTCAGTTCTCTGCTTCTCTCCTGTCATCTCTCTCTCTTGTTCTGATGGAAGTTTTTTCTCGCTTTAAATGAGCCGAGCATTCGCTCAGCCAACACACATTCCAATAGCTTCATCTTGTGGAAGAATTGTGCTGTGAGTTTTTCATTTCTCTTACCAACAGTTTTATCTATGAGTGTTACGTTGACCTATGAATGATCTACGCGTTCTCAGCGGCTCTGATTTTTGCCCTCAGATTGCGTCATTCGAGTCTAGTCTTCCAGTCAAGTATATCAGATCGCTCAATATTTCAGTAACAATCAGTCATTTACACAGGGATTATTTCTTTTCGTCGTCACTGGTGGGCAACGTGCTCACGGTCGTCATGTAGATGTGCAGCTTGATTCCTGTAGTTAATTTTATTATACGATGTAGCTAGGTTTCCAATTTAAAGAATCTTTAGTGCACAACTTATTCCTTTAAAAAAAACAAGCAAATTTCCCAAAATATGAACAGACATGTCATTCGCTTCTTGAACGTTCCATGTCAAAAATTGCCTTTGCAAACGAATATAAATTTGATTATTTTTTATAAGCGAAAAATGCATCTTAAAATGTTTTTGCAATCTGATCACAAAAAAATGGGTCAAAATTGATCAAAGAGTTTATTCGCTAATCGTCTGAGATTCGTTATCTACTCAGTTTATTATTGACATAGATTCTGATATATCGTATTTTTATAAAATAGGAAAGAAACGACTAAACACCTAAAGGCATCGATTTCACTTCATCGGACCCGTTCATTGTTCTAGGCCATTGGAAGCGGCCGCCGATTGCTGCTTTCAAATTCCGTCATTCGCTACTTTTTTTGATAGATCAAACAAACACGTCATTCGCTTCCTTTTTTTTAAAAGATCGATCAAGTAACAGCATCGCAGTTTGACCTAGCACTTTTTGTGATCTTTCAAGTAGAACAAACATGTTTGCTCATGTATGCATTTTGACTAACTGACACTCTTACATTATTTTCGAACGTATAAAGTAGAGAGTCTTTTATGTCTGTCATTTCATTGGTTTTTCTGTCTGTCCTCCGTATAGTTTGCACTTCGAGGCGATATTTTTGCACTCAACATGATTGAATGTGGTTGATGCTTGTGGTAGTTTGGCTTTGGAATTAACATGCATAAATCAGAGCAACTTTATTTTTGTTACACGAACTTTAAACATACAAGTCAACTCTGATTTATTTTGCTCATTTCAATTCATAGGTTTTGTTTTGTAGTTCAAAAATATCTTACATAGGGGAATGCGCTTTTTTTTTTTGCTGAATCGTTTCCGGTCCGTACCAGCCATTTCGATGGCAGAAATATCTCTTCGAAGCGATCAAATTTTATAGTTTCTAAACGATTTTTTGAGACTAAAAATTGAACTCGAAATGAAGCGTTCATCGAAGTGAAACGTTCATTTCATTTCAAGTTTAGTTTTTATTTAGCATGTCGTTATCTTTACATAATAGTTGTTATCTCGTGAACTTCTAGCGCACGCACCAAAAAATATGCCAAATACGCTTTTTGTATTCTCCGAAAATTATAGTTTCTGTGATAGTCATGAAAGTGAAACCAGTGAATTACCGTCTTAACTTCATTTAAGTTGGAAGAGTATAAGAGCATTTAAGACAACCGTTAAGGCACTTTGTTAAAAACGAAGCTAAGAAAAGTACCGATTGGAACAGTTTCTCCTCCTGAAGGTTATGCTAAAAGCTTTTACATTGTTGTTTCGGTATTCATAACGACGGCTGTGCATTTGGTGTTAGGTCGATGTTATGGGCGAAATGATGCATGAAACTGCAATCTGTGCAGACGTCCACTATCTAAACCTCAAATAAACCAGCCAAATCGCTTGCGCTGTTCATCGCAACCGGACGTATTCGAGTGAAGTAAATATATTTCAATACATCTAGCGCAACTTTTTGTCTAACCGTAGTTTAGTCGCTGAAACAGAGGGACAATGCGAATTGTTAACTGAAGAAATTTTCAAAAATGGGAGTTTCCAAGTCGTGTTTTTGCTATGATCGATATCCAAGCACTTCATACTCTCTTTCTTCACCATCAGATTTGCCTTGTTCGATATCTGTAGCAACCTGACAGTTGTGCTCAAACTTCACTTAAGAATCCATTCATTGATTTTCGGTGTTATTAGCGATTAAAGTTCTCTAAATTAGCAAAAAAAAGTGTTTCATGGTAGGGAAATCTTGAGGGATCAAAATGTTCGCCGCGGTCTCGATGGTAGAATCAAATATTCATTCCCATCATCAGTTCTATTCTCCATGAATATATCGTTTTTGATTCGCTATTACTCATGCGACATTATCGTCTCATTCTCGCTCCTGTCCATTCGTATGTATCGATAAACACATAGCATAAATCTAACTCTTCCATCTGACGTTTCTATGTTGTCACTCTTCATTCGCTTTTTTTCTTCATGAGAATTCACTGTTCTAGATCGCATTAGAGTGCTGAAGCCATTGAAAAAACTCATATTGTTCATCTGTTAAAAATGTCACTTATATTGTTTGCGTAGGTTTCGCTTACTCATAGTCTTGCTTAGCATCAGTAAATGATAACAGTTTTGTTAGTCATAGAAAAAAGAGGCTTGAAACAGTCGAAATTCTTTTCTAAATGAACGACAGCTTATAGCGAATGAAAGCGATCATGAAGGAGCGTTAATCGTTCTTATTAGTGTTTTTGATTTTACTGATCTCTAACTTCGTTAGTGGCTATTTTCATCGATTTTTTTTGAATTCCTCAATCTTTATGGGCGCTTAACGAACCTGTTGGCTCAAAAACTGTATGAAAAGGATTATATTTATGTTATCAACATTCTCGGTGCATATACCTCTTCAAATGAATCTATACTTGTCCTCGTTTGTTGAGATTACCTTATTGCTGTCAACGTAATCGCAAATCAACGGATATCCACTTCTATGCATACTATAACAACCATCGACGACCAATCATCTCTACCATTATTTTATTCGAAGGCTTTTTCTAAATGATGGGATATATGCTTCTCCTTTAAAGGGATCCAGTTAGTCGCTCTTGGGCTTATCCGTTGTCGGTTGTTCTGGTAATATGCCCAACAACAAACGAGTTACTGGTTGGTGCTGATCCGGTCCACTATTCCAGCTCATTTTAGAGCTATGTCGTTCCAGATTTGACTAACATTTCATTAGGGGCATCACTTATTGCGTAATTGCGAATTTTCATTGATTGCGAAGCACCACAGCAGATTACGTATGTCGAACAAACAATAAAAAGAAAGCGTCGGGGTTCATGTCAAAGATGGGCGATTCTGTGACCAGAATTTTATTCATATCGAACTTTTTGACTTCATCTCGATACGCTATCAGAACCAGTTCCAGAATCGGCATTTATATAAAACCATCTGGAAGAATTGTCGTTTTGTTGTCGTATGCATAGCTGGAGGAGCAGAAAGAAAGTACCATAGAAAATAATGAGCTATATCTGACTGCATTCGTTACTGGAAGGGACTTCACACTAAACCAGGATAATGCGGCTCGACAGTCGCCTAATATATGGTGGTAAGCGGTAATTGACAGGATAGGTATTGGCAAGAGAAACGAATCCAGTTCTAAAATAAACCTCATTGAGTCCCAAAAATTATATAGCTGATAAAGAAATAGATAGCCATAAAATTGATACTTTAAAGCCTCTTCTTCTTAATTACCCTTTCCACTCTTGAGAGAGAAGATAACTAGTGCAACTAGGAAGCATCTGATGCAGTTGAATCGATAATACGTTTTCCCAAATTTCAGAAAATTCCGTAAATCTTCTACACTCCTCTGCACATACGGTCATTTTGGACGTAATTGTAAGCGCGAGAGAAAAGCGCACCGTACATAATTCGGAATTTAGGCTATGACTCGGGTGAAAATGTGCCCTATCCAGTTTTTTTTACAGCATAATTTGGTACATGAAAAGGGTAATTTGGTACATGAAAAGGGTACGTACAATTTTATCTTACTTTTATACTCGATTTAAACTGCACCGAAAAATTGCAGTGTCAGTAAGACAAATAAGTGACTACTCTTTCAAGAAAAAAAAACGTCTCTTCTTATTTTATAAAATTTCGACTAATAAAGTCAGCTTTTTGATCCCTTCATGAATGAACATTCTTTGCGATCGGGTGCACATTCTTTTTTCATGGATTTCACCATATCGCTTTTGGTGTTGCCGTCATATTGTTGTACTTTATGAATGTGGGCGGCCGTTCATTGCTGATAACAATGCTCGAAGAATGCCACTCAATTACACTTTTTGGTGTTCGATTGACCTGCACGACTATGGTGACGAGCATTCTTTCCTCTCTTCATCGATAAAATTTTCGCCAAACTATAATTTTGTTCTCTCTTCACTATTGCTTTACGACCATAGAGTTGGTTCATCTCACGTATAGGCTTGCCCTAATTAGACGTTAAAATTGTTCGCAAGAGTTGAAGTGGTTAATACAGACTTGAGATTGGTGTTTTTTTTTTTTTAAAATTACGCGTATTATAGGTGTTGAGCTATCAAGTGAATCGTGTTTGTCGCGTTGTCTATTTTCACTGGTTATATTTTTCGAAAAACTCTGACGATATTTCAATCTATTTCTGGCGGATATTTTGCAAAAAGGCCATAAATTGTGCTAAATCGAAAATGACTTGTGAAAATTGTTGTTTGAATTCTGAATTATCTCGACGATAAACCCAATTCGAGCTTTAGAAAATCGTGTTCTTTATTTGAAAGGAAAACTCATTGGAAAAGGAATTTATAAACGATTGAATGCAAGATTCGTGTATTTCTTATGCTTTGAGGTTGACTGCCACATGTTAAATTAGATTGTTCTCTACTTTTTCGTACTTCAGAAGGCACCAATGTCGGGCCAGCAGCGTTTTAATTTGATGATTCTTTTTAATGAAAAAGTATTCTAATATCGATACTGTTTTTAGGCCGTTTTGGATCGCTTTCGAAAAGGGACGTAACGGCTCGTCTCTTGAATGCCAACAAGCGCGCACGCAGCTTGTATCTACCTTCTTGAGTCGGAAAACACACCTGGCTAATGAAGATTTCTCGTTTCGGTTGCTACGCTGCACCAGATCACAACTATCTCCTTAAATAGGTATCTCATATATTTTCCATTTATCCTTACTAATTTCTCTTTTTGAAATTTGTTTACGTCTATTTAGAGGCACTTATGTACTGCGAGGATACCGTTTCCGATCGGGTAAGCAACTTTACACTTTTCCGACTGTGGGCAAACTACTGTTCACTCATATCCTCCACCACCCCCTCCTCCACCATCCCCTCATCCTCCTTCCCACCTCTTCAGTGTTTACTGACCCTCTGACAGGTCTCATCTTGCCGTTCTGCTGAAATGCGCTGCCTGCCGCGCACTAGTAAGATCCACTTTTTGCCGATTATGAAGCCAATCTTTATTGAATTCGAATAATATCGTGTAACAAATAAATTCAAATATAATAAAGTTCTCTGTCGGTCTCTGTTTTTCTACTCGCATCTTTCGCCTGTCGTCATCGTTTACATTCATGATTTTTATTCTTTTTATGTTTTTATGTTCACTGCCCTTCGCCGAAACTTTCAGAGCAAACACTAAGTGTTTAACGGGCAATTTTTTTTTGTTAAACTGTGTTAGATTAAGGAGTTAGTGACTCTCAATGATTAAGGCCGTAGCCTGGTAGCGCTCAGAAAATATATCATACATGAGCACATATTATTGTTCCTGTGGGTGCACCGAATTGCCCTAGTGCGCAAACCAGAGATTGATGTGAATGGTCACATGAACCGCAATTGCTTAAATCGAGGATCCAAAGCTTCCTTCCTTTCTCTTTTGTCCGAGATGAGACCACTGTTCACGAGTGAGCCTCTGTGTGTGTGTCTGTTTGTTCGTTTGTTTGTTTGTTATGCTGTTGTTTCTCCCGTTTAACCGCTTATTTCGATAAATACTTAATATACATAAAAAGTATTTCACCGAATGCCATTAATCCAAGATAGAATGCACTAGATGAAACTTCACTCATGTGTTTCTCAGAAGGGCGTTTAAAGCGGCTTCAAAAAATAGCTCTCCCTGGGAAGTGGGTTCATCGAAGAGATCGACTACAATTAAGCGAAGGTTTCTATACAACTATGGGCTTTGTTTTTTCTCTGATATTCAAACAAAGGGTTTCATTTCTTAAGGAGAGGTGTATTCAAGCTGACAGTGAGTGAAGCTCATACTAACTAACCTCCTTAGTAAGCGCTAATTTGCATCGCTTGCTTTCTCATTGTTGTTATTATTGTCATTCTAAAGCATTTCGTGTAGGCGTTTTCGGCGGTACAAGGTGAAACTGCCGAAAATGCTTAGTATATTCTTAAAGTGTTCTCGTTGAAATTCCACAGTAATGTGTAATACAGCATTTATCACCTGTGATTGCAAAGAACGAGAAGCGGATTTGTTTCTTATCATTGTTTAGTGATCTAGAAATATTTCTAATGAATGCATGATTATGAGATGAGCAACGAGATTGTTTAGTGGTTTGTTTCAGTAGCATTCTTCATGTTCGTAACTGCTGGCGCTAGCGTTATCTGACGGTGAAATTTGAACAAAAACGAGTTACACAGAGAAGATGAGATGAAAGTACTGGTGACGATACTGTTTAGGCATCTCACTCAATTTTGATGGAGGGGAAGGAGCAAGACGGACAAAGGGGAAGGGAGGAAGTGGGATGGAAAAGGGGGAAAGAGTGGGAGGAGTGGAAGAAGGGGGTCATATGCTAGCATGATGACAGAAAAATCTTAGCAATTTTTAAATTGTTAAGTGTGTTGTCTATGAGGCTTTCAATGCAATCAGCTTTCTTAGTGTAGAAAATATGCGTATTACATCATTTACGAAAAATTGCATATTGAGTCGACAAATTGAATGTTTTCAAATGTTTTCTGTAAAAAAAATTAGCATATCGCTTCATTAGCGAATGATGGCCTACAATCGGATAGCGACATGGCGCTGAAAGAATAATGGATATGGAAAGAAGAATTTCACACTTTCATAAATTTTAGATTTTCGTAAAGTGGAATTTTACTAAATCGATCTCAAAGTTCGATCGGCATGAATAATTTAGGTATTTCGAATAACTAAGCAGTTTTCTTTTCTTGCATTTGTATCATTTTTGCTTTTCTTGTTGATCCAGCGAAACTGATCAATAAGTGTATTTTTTACAGGTAAACTATCTACAAGTTATATCTTAACGATTTTGCAGTGAATAACTACTGAGAGCAAATTGCTCAGAACAAATCATCGCCGTAAAAGATTGAACGCGCACCTATGGCCATAACAGAATTTGTTGTAAGTTGGCAATCTAATGCAGTATATATCTAGCTATGATTTTTTCTTTGCGTAGTGAATACATTTTAAAAAAATACGAAGCCTGTTCAGATAAAGACTCCATTGCCATCGTCTAAGATCGTTATGCGTTAGCCGGATCATGTTTGGCGCAGCCATTGGATTGCAATCATTGAACTGTTTTGGTTCTCACCGATTATTCGGTGTTGTTTTATAGCAATCAGTAAACACCATGATCTTATGAAGCGTTATTGTTTTTTAAAATAATTTCTTTACTGAAAAGAGCTGGATGAGCTATTAATTTTTCTTATATTTTTATTAGTTCTTTTTTCTCATGCCAATCTTATATGAAATTCTTCTCTCGCTAATGCGTTATCGTCGAGCGAACTTCTTATCATAGAATGTTGTAGCAAACGTTTTTAACCTAAAACATACGTTAAAAAATGGTTATCTGTTTTGCTCGTGTGTAATTTGGTTCTGGTGATTTTTTACTTTATTTTTTTTTGAACATCATACGATACTCAACTTGTTGAGTTGCTAACCTTATGCTAATTGGCTAGAATCTTTTATAAGCTTTCACCTATGCGGCCTTCTGCAAGTGATATCAAAGGATTTTCTTGAGAGAGAGAAAAATGAAGGTTGTAGAAGCTCAACGTGAAATTTTGCTACTTTAATCAACCAAATTCGCCACTACTACGATGCGTTCGTTAGTGTTTTTTTTCAAAAATTTTAGCTTCTCTCACCTTACTTGAAAGGTACCGTTCTGTATTTATTTGTTGAGGATGGAATGAATATACCAATTTAGGTGGTTAGCATGGCAGTTTTGTAGGAAAATTCTGGAAAATTTCTTCATGATGTGGAAAATTTCTTTGATTAATTTTACTTCATAACTTTCTGGGAATCGTATGAACGATTTACCGCATATCTATTCCGTTTACTATTGCTTAGACAAGATGCTTAATGCTCCGTGATCGATTATTTTCCACATTTTCATAATCTTCATGATACCTCTTCATGAACGTGTTTTCCGTTTGTGTAAATGTCATCATTTTTGCAATATTTTAATCGCTCATAAGTGTTTGTCAAACATATTATACGTGGCATTGTTAAGTATATTGCTGTACTGAAATGCCATATAGTTGTCGGTCGCTTATAGAATTCTCATGAGCGTCTTTGCTCGATATAACGTCCTCTTTAGTTGTTTTCTAAGACTCGAACCTTCCACCGCTTTTTATCTCAGAAACGAATTGTTCCCGTGCCGGTGACGAACGATAATACTCGACCTTCAAACAAATACTTTGCTGAACCAATAATAATTTGCTGAACGCCCACCGAGTAACGATATGATGCAAGCACCCGATCCAATCTTTTCTTTTTTGATGGCCATTTTATGGTCTGTAGGAGTCTCGAAATAGAAGGTGTTGCTAGACGCAATGAGCGATCTTATCAGTGCACTGATATGTATGCAAGAAATTCTTACATATTTTAAATACTTCAATTGATCAACCAGACTGTGATTATACAAAGCGACGATTTAAAAAAAAAATTAAAGTGGTGATTAAATAGTGATTATAGCTCCGTGATCGATTATTTTCCACATTTTCATAATCTTCATGATACTTCTTCATGAACGTGTTTTCCGTTTGTGTAAATGTCATCATTTTTGCAATATTTTAATCGCTCATAAGTGTTTGTCAAACATATTATACGTGGCATTGTTAAGTATATTGCTGTACTGAAATGCCATATAGTTGTCGGTCGCTTATAGAATTCTCATGAGCGTCTTTGCTCGATATAACGGCCTCTTTAGTTGTTTTCTAAGACTCGAACCTTCCACCGCTTTTTATCTCAGAAACGAATTGTTCCCGTGCCGGTGACGAACGATAATACTCGACCTTCAAACAAATACTTTGCTGAACCAATAATAATTTGCTGAACGCCCACCGAGTAACGATATGATGCAAGCACCCGATCCAATCTTTTCTTTTTTGATGGCCATTTTATGGTCTGTAGGAGTCTCGAAATAGAAGGTGTTGCTAGACGCAATGAGCGATCTTATCAGTGCACTGATATGTATGCAAGAAATTCTTACATATTTTAAATACTTCAATTGATCAACCAGACTGTGATTATACAAAGCGACGATTTAAAAAAAATTAAAATGGTGATTAAATAGTGATTATAAAAACTCAAGCTTACAGCGTACAAAAGATTCTCATCTTGCAAAAAAAGATATTTTTTCATTGCAGACAGCGTCTGCTACAACGACAGGTATTATATACCTAGCGTCAAGTAACCCGCGTCTACGAGTACAATAGGTGGTGATAGTGATATAGTGCACTCATTATCGTCCTTGTATCAGTGGTCTTTTATCTCTGCGAGTGTATGTCCACGTTCCATCGGTCAGCACTTGCGTTTTGCACAGAGTTATTTCTCACTGAATGTGATTACTGTCTAAATTAATGAGCTAACTTTTTCGATGATGGAACTTTGTTACAACTTATTTGTTCGTTCTTACAGAGAATATTGGTAAGATAGTACGTGCTCGTTCGCGACTAATGCTATGCAAAGATTTGATGCTGAGTCGGAAAAGTGTTTACTGAAAACAACTTCAAAAACTTTAATTAATGAGCGATAAACGCTTGTTTAAAAGAACTCTTTTATAAGTAAACATGTTGTTGGCGTATCCATTTTGGGGTCGTGGGAAAAACATTAACATTAGGCTGCGATAACGGACATTCAAAGGTGTGACATGGGTAGCGCTCACTTAACGAGTTCGCCTCATCATACATTGTTTACCAGTGCAGTCTTTCAGCTAGCTATATATATCCTAGCTGGGTGTAACCCACCCTCACTCGGGAACGCCGCAGTTGCTTTCCGTAATGTTTGGGGCCGAAACTGAGCACATTAAAGGTCTTCTGTCTGTTTGGCTACTAATTTTGATCGCTATCCGTTTTCTTAGATTTAGTCAGTTGTGAAATTGGTTCATCAATTGCTCATTACTAAGAAACTTAAAGTAATCTTGATCACATGTCCTACTATTTTACGCTTTGTCCGGTACAGGCTATATGTTGTGGCCTTTTTCTACTACAGCAAATAGTGTCTGATTCACTTTCGCTATGAATTGCTGTCCCACTAATTTTTAATGTTTTTTTCATCTTTTTGTTTCTATTCTGTCACCTTGAGCTATATGAGTCACGAGATTTTTTTTTTGCAGAGTTGAGGCTTAAATAGTACAAAAATCTCACTCTTTTAAAGACAATTATGCAGCAAACGTATCTCATGGTATCTCTGCTCATCCACTGCTTCGCGTATCGTCTGTGCTAATGATGAGTTTTGCAATAGGCGCAATTTCGCGAAAACACGAATTGCGAATCTCAGCTTGTCTTGTTTATTTTTTCGACTTTTGCCAGTTGTCAGTTTTTGCACAATTCTCTGTTGATTTATTTTGCCATGAGCACCGCTCTTTAATCAATATTGCGCCCGTTAACAACATTACGATAAACTTCTTATTTTTGATTGAATTCCGTCCGCTGGATTGGACTAACGAATGCTTTCTTATTTTATTTTATGTTTATAATATATTTGATATGCAGTTCCTTCGAGATTGTTTTAAGGTTTATGATTTACTGTAATGAATTGTTTTGCCAAACACTCTCAGCGGTTTATCACTTGTTCTATTGGAGTACGATTCAGATTAGATTTTTATGAATTTTTATATGAAACCATGTTTTGCATATTTCACTTGTTTTCTCCTAAGAATTAAATGGTTGTTGAAAGAAGTAATAAATAATTTTTTTGCGATCCGACGCATCGGACAAATTGTGCTGAAATCCCATATTTATCAACAAGTTCATATTGCAGCCCTAAAATCTATTTTACCAAATTTTGACTTTATTTTCTTTTATATGACGGTTTCTAGGTAAATATGAAGGAAGAATCAGTTTGTTTTTAAATCGTCTTCAATCAATTCTGAATTCACCTGACAATTGTTATTTAATGCTTAACGCGGTTGTTCTTATTAATAACCATTTCAGCGGCAAGGGTCTTCCATTATAAAAAAGCTTCCTTTGAAAAACAAACAAAAATTATTTTCTTTGACGTTTATATTTTTCATAATGGAAAAGTTTAGAGCCGAAGATGTGGGCGGAGCAGTTAAATTTGTACTTGAAAATGATACAAGTTTGGATGGGAGTTGTTCGCTTCAAAATAGTCGTATCCGCATTCTTCTTCAACAAATTCTGTTCCAAGGGCAACGGTAAACATTACCACAAATTAGCGTAGCATGCGTTGGCAGATATTGCAAATTTCGCAAACGCATCGTCCCCATTTCTTATTATCCATTTACTTATTATTCTTATTATTCATTCTTATTATATCATCGCAATTTTAGAGCATCTTTACACTTTCGATTGCCGACGAACAGCACTCTCACTTATTTGTCTGCAGTTTTCACCAATTTGCAAAGCTAACTTCTAATTACTTTTGCCCTGGTTATTCAATTACTTGTCGCTTCACTTGCGTTTGTTTCATGTGTTGCAATGTTATTGCATTTTGCACTCATTGCACTTTGTTCTTTGCACTTTCGCACTCATCATTAGACAATTAGTTCTTTTGCTTGAAATTATTTTCATTAGAAATTTCTCGATTTTCATTTACCGTTTAATCGAAATTACTCGTCGACTTACTAGCGAACTCATTTAGAACAAAAAAAATATTTAATCCTAGATATTTCATCGTCTTATCTTTGACCTCACAAGAGTTTCCTTCGTGGTTCTTTTCTCTTATTTTTTTAATTTCATCTTGCGTGAATTTATTCTGGTTTTTATTCATTGTGTAATGCTTCTCATTAGTATGGAATGGTAGAGAAAATCTTATTTTTCACGAACAACCGAATAAGAATTTATGGGCTTTCAATCAATCTTTTATTCGAAAAATCGTAAAACAAACGAGTGCAACTTGAACAACCATAATAAAGTTTCATTTATTAGCTGCTTTAAGCGCGAGGTCCTAGCACTGATCATAATGACTTGCTTACGAATTGCTTTTTACGGATTTTACAATGACTTAATTTTACTAGCTACTGGATCGTCCTCACATTATTCTAGTTAAGATCATTCAACTCAAGTCACAATTAGGTAGTTCGTTTGTTTTATTCGACTTTATTCTGCTCTAATATATGGAAACGTAGTCAAATATCCTTAGTTTTTAGATTATTCGAATGGTTTTTTTTACTCGAATGAAATCATCGACAACCATTCGAATTATTCGAATGGTTGTCGATGATTATCTATAGCATGAGTTCTCGCTTCCTAGAAGTAACGGCTGTTATTGGTAAAACGAGAATTATTTCAAATACAATCAGGCTGTTTGCTAACATCTTCAACCTAACAATCTTTTAAAGGCCCATTTTCTTTTAAAGTCGTGGATTTTTTTCGTAAAATCTTCCAGAATGCATGAACATCAACGGTTCGCATCTAACTTACAGGGAAAACTCTTAATGGATGACTGAAAAACGCTTTATGTTTTCCTGGTATATTGTAGTGTTCTTCTCTGTCATTCTTGAAATTCTTTTCTTTTCGCTTCAGTAATTTTTCGCATTGGTCGACGTTTTCTCGTTTCGCCTTGTTGATAATTTCCCGCTTGACGCTTTTGGGTGTTCCTAGTTTTGCGCGTCAGTTTTTCATATTGAATAGCATGTAATTAACAGTGGTGATTTTTCGCATGTCGGCATTGTGTTTTTGAAAGAAAAAAAATCAAGCTTATTTCCAGACTTCCATCGTCTAATAATAAAAGCTGGAAAGATCACTAATTTATGGCTCATCTTTCTTGCTCCAAATTTTTATTGCTTTTGCAATCTAATGCTATGCTTGTAAAATTTATTGTGAACAAAAAAACACCAATGCTATACACTGAACCCATGCATGGTTCTGGGGATATTTCAAATCTGATTATCGTTTTGAATTGTGATTTCTCTGTTTTTTTAAAATGAAAATATGGTCGAAGACAAAAGCTGAAAACGATTACTTTAAAAGGCTTTTTTCAGAAATGAACATTGAAAGTCGATGATTATCTATAGCATGAGTTCTCGCTTCCTAGAAGTAACGGCTGTTATTGGTAAAACGAGAATTATTTCAAATACAATCAGGCTGTTTGCTAACATCTTCAACCTAACAATCTTTTAAAGGCCCATTTTCTTTTAAAGTCGTGGATTTTTTTCGTAAAATCTTCCAGAATGCATGAACATCAACGGTTCGCATCTAACTTACAGGGAAAACTCTTAATGGATGATTGAAAAACGCTTTATGTTTTCCTGGTATATTGTAGTGTTCTTCTCTGTCATTCTTGAAATTCTTTTCTTTTCGCTTCAGTAATTTTTCGCATTGGTCGACGTTTTCTCGTTTCGCCTTGTTGATAATTTCCCGCTTGACGCTTTTGGGTGTTCCTAGTTTTGCGCGTCAGTTTTTCATATTGAATAGCATGTAATTAACAGTGGTGATTTTTCGCATGTCGGCATTGTGTTTTTGAAAGAAAAAAAATCAAGCTTATTTCCAGACTTCCATCGTCTAATAATAAAAGCTGGAAAGATCACTAATTTATGGCTCATCTTTCTTGCTCCAAATTTTTATTGCTTTTGCAATCTAATGCTATGCTTGTAAAATTTATTGTGAACAAAAAAACACCAATGCTATACACTGAACCCATGCATGGTTCTGGGGATATTTCAAATCTGATTATCGTTTTGAATTATGATTTCTCTGTTTTTTTTTAAATGAAAATATGGTCGAAGACAAAAGCTGAAAACGATTACTTTAAAAGGCTTTTTTCAGAAATGAACATTGAAATGTTTTGAGGGGGATTTCTATGTTTATGCATGGTTACTACAAAAATAAAAATTATGTTTGTTTTACGAGTAATGCCAGCATCGAAACGTTTTTTACATGCGTCATTTTAATGGCGAACTTCTTCAAAAAAAAAACAAACAAATATGCTCTTATTGATTTGTAGTCAATTTATTTCATCATTTGTTGATGCCCTTTTCGAATTTTTCTAACCACTTCACATATCCAGTTTTTATGTGCGCAGCAAATTTCATATAAACGAATGTGACAAAATCAACAGTTTCTTTTGCCGTCCCAATATAATGTTGTCCGTTATTGACTGTTCTCTTGAATTTCTAATAATTTCATCTCATTCACATCATCCTTTCAATAAATTTTTGGTGTAGATTGCTCGAAAAGAATAGTTCGACGTATTTCTTTTAGTACTTTTTTTGTTCAATATATTTTACTACGTATATAGTACAAACGTAGATTACTAGGTACATAGTACAAACCATAGATTGTATTTTACTATATTTCTGTACCTAGTACAAACCATAGATTGTATTTTACTATATTTCTGTACATAGTAGAAACATGGATTGTATTTTACTATATTTCTGTACTATGTATTGTTATTTTGAGTGATTTTTTTCTTAATATTACTTTCTCATAGCAGCTATTGCTCTGTGCCATTGTAAGGATACTTAGCGATTTGTTACGTCCATATGTCGCTTTCTAATGACATAAATTATTACTGTTATCTAACAAATGCACATATTGTTGAAAGTGTTTGACTTGATCTTGTTTACTAATCTCATAACGTAACCTCTCACCTGAAACGTGAAAAGATTCGATTTGTTTCGCGTAGGCATAAATTCTACGATATCGCTTAAAAATATCTCACTGCATCACATTGTTCGTTAAACTCTCCAATATATTTCTGACTTATTTTAAACGAACTCCCACTCATTTAAAGGAATTGCTTCGTGAAATTCGAATGATCATCACTTTTTGCCCTTTGATCTTTCTCATCATTTTTCATATGGCAAAGTCTCGAAGCTTAAAGGCGCAACAAATCAGCATCTGTAAGAATAGTAGATGAAGGTGATCAACGCCATGAATTGGAGAAAAAAAACACCTCAGCGATCATTTTGGAGCCGTTGGCTGGACGACGTTCCTTGCCGATCATGTCTATGCTTAGATATATGCGTATGTATATATCTGTATGCTATTCTATCTATCCAATATTTTCAGTCGTCTAACCAGCAAAGCTACCTGCGATGAAATTCAGCAAGTATTCTATGTCAGTTCGAAACTTCGCTACGGAAGTTGGGAAAAATTCCGACTCCCTAGTGCGCCTGTGACTCATGTAACGGCGATTTGCCGAAGCTTGCCTAAAAAGTTCGTCAGTATTTTGCAGCAAGTGTTGTCGCGCATGCCAAAAAATAGTTGAATAAAACTGAATGCCACGCCTAGAATCACTTTCAAAACAGGAATTCTTGTTTAAAACCGTATGGAACTCTATGTTGTTTTGATGAACCAACAAAATACAGGAATCAGAATGCAGTGATCAAGCATTTCAGGCATGCGAAGAATGTTTTTGTTTTAGCTAACTTGCAAACAGAATTTTTTAAATAAACTATTATAGACTATAGAATCAACTCGTTAACTTCATATTTTCGTTTCTGAAGTATTGAGCGCTACTGTCACTGAGCGTTCTGGATCAGTCGTGATCAGTCGTGATTACTATCAGTCCTGATCAGTCGTGATTACTATCAGTCGTGATCACTATCATATATTTCTTGTAAAATATTTCTATGCGTAAAACTTGATTGCCGTAATGCAGAGTTTGGCCGTTTTCAAATTTTAATGTATTCTGTTACGTTTTTTTTTTTAAAATAATCCTTTCCGAACGCTTTTTATTCGTCCTGTACGATGTATGAGCGGAAACAATCTTTTTGTCGTGTTGTCAATCGAGTGCAACTAAAAGACTAACCTGTAAGTTGCTTTGATGTGTTCGGTTGTGTTGTTGAGACGTCAACTGATGCGTACCAAGAATCTCTTTCTTTTTTTATTTCCTGTTCTCAGCGAATTGCCTCTTCCATAAGCGCTAAAACGTTCTCTTTAAAAAGTGCCATTTTGTACTCACCTCTTCAAATCAATTCTCAACATAAGAAAAGTACAGTGCTTTTATCACTGTACTATGCTCTACTATGACGTCGTTTTTTGACAAAATCTTCGCCAACGAATGGTTTCCAGTTCTTCTTTCTCGTTTTTTTTTTTTTGCCATAGGTATCCTTCCTCCCTTAATCGCCCCTCTATGATATCTTCTATAGGATCAAATGACGATTTTTTTTTCATGAGTAATTTGCGAATAAACGATTTGGAAAAAAATAGTCAGTCGCAAAATTAGTGCCGTTTATAGATATAATATGGCTTTGCGACTCTTATGAAAAACAGAAAGATTGGAGAGCAGATTTTGTCAGCTGCATTTTTCGGCCTAAATTTCCTTAATCCGAAAATTTCACTTGTGTGCGTTCAACATAAATGCTATCGTACGGAACGATGTGATGACTAAGTGTTTGCCTAGTATGAGCTTCAACCAGTAGATTCAATAAAAGTTTTGCGCAACTTATATTAATTACTCTTACTCGCTTAACACGTTTCTCGAGTTGTTACAATGGCATATACTTCACAGTTCTCGACGAACATTTATATTTTATTCGAATGCGAGCTGCATGCGAGAAAATTCAACGATTTCCTCTTTATGAATTTCTATTTCCAAGAGGTCATTAGCATATTTCTCGTTCACTTTCTTCATTGAAAACAAGCAACGGTCCATTTAAATCGCCATAATGTACTGAAGCGTTACAAGTGGTTGTTCAGGGACCATTGCAAATGCTCACTTTTAGTCAGAATGTCAACATTTTGGTCACTGCAATCTGGTGGTGTATAATCGACGTTCTAAAGACCGAAATAGATGGTTTATAAGACTTGATTCGAAACAGTTAAAGCTTGATGCTTGACTCTGCAAAAGCATCATCTATGAAGTACTTCTTCTAGTTCTTTAATGAGTAAACTACGAGCTCTAAGCTGTTCAAGTAGGTACTACTACAACTTTTTAAAACGGTTTTTCTATTGCATCTTTGAACGATGTATCATATAACTTCTCTTAGCTTCACCATCGATAATTGTTCTATGTTATTCCATATGAAAACGTCAACGGGAGGTATATGCGTGATAGAATTTATGCAAATTTTAAGTAAACAAGGCAACTTTGTCAATACAATTTTTTTAACCGAAGAAATGCAATTCATTAGTGTCTGTATCCACAATTTCCTTGAGGCTAAAAAACTTTAATACAAAACGGTAGCGATAGCGGATTTCACCTGTGAATTTTGTGTTGTGAAGTTTTAAATCAATCCGAAACAACAGTACTTTGTGGAGTGTTCGGAATGCTTGCGAAAGGGAATGTTTTCATCTCAAATTACTCGTCGGCTTCCAGCGTTATTTGAAATGCTGTTTTCCGCATTGCCATCAGTAGTAATTTTTGCATAGCGAAGCTTAAGGAGTTTTTGTCTGATTATCGTGGCATGTAGGCCAATGCCGTCGATAACATCCCCCCCCC